>LZPO01076406.1:9383-28255 GCA_001675575.1 Neotoma lepida
AAATGAACTCTGCTTACTTGGAGTCTGGAATATCTGGGACCTCGACTAACCATGTGAGCACTCTTACTCTTTTCTCATTCCTAAATCTGAACAACACACCTCATCAAACAACCCCATAATCCCTTTTAAAAAAATAGTCAGTTTATGTGTTTGTATTTGAATTTTAAACTCTGCTTCATCTGGAAACTTTGTTGTAAATGACACATCCTTTCTTTCTCTTATTAGAAAACAAACAGGCATCTAAAAAATAACAATAAAATAAGATAAAACAAACCAGAAGAGAGGGAAAAAAAACTAACAAGAGAAAAAGAACCAAAGAAAAAGGACAAGAAATATATACAGACATAGAAATATACACATTTGCATACATGTAAATCCCATAAAAATGCAACACCAGAAATCATAATATATACACAAAAGACTTGTAAGATTCAAAGTAAAATGCCCTAACAAAGCATTATAAGACAAAGAATCTCCCCAAATACCATTGANTTCGTTTTGTGTTGGCCATATACTGCTGCNCATGGGGCCTGCTCTTAAGAGTAATTTGTAAACCCTANGAGACTCCACTGGCAAAACCTAATTTTTCTTTGCCAGACGTTATCAATTGGAGATAGCTTCTGNGTTAAGGATGGGGCTTGTATCCATTTCTCCTCTCAGTTCTGAGACCCAATCTCAGGCTCTGTGCACACTGCTTCAGTCTCTGTGAGTTCATATGTGCATTGGTCCTGTTGCATCTAGAAGGCCTTGTTTCCTCGGTGTCTCCCATCCCCACTGGCTCTTTCACCTCTTCTTCCAGAGGGTTCCCTGAAACCTGAGGGGAGGGCTTTGATGGAGACGTTCCATTTAGGACTNAGTGTTCCAAGGTCTCTGACTCTGCACAGTAGGTCCAGTTGTGGGTCTCTATTTGTTCCCGTCTACCCCAGAAGGAAGCTTCTCTGATGATGGTTGAGCAAGACACTGATCTATGAGTACAGCAGAATGGTATNAGGAGTCACTTTATTGCTATTTTCCTTTAGCAGAAGAGTAGTATTTGGTTTTCACTTAGGTTCCTGTTTATCTAGTCTCAGGTTCTTGGCCACCTGAGCAGTGTCAGCTATGAATTCCATTTCATGGAGTGGGTCTTAAATCCAATCAGATATTGGTTGGTTACTCCCACAAACTTTGTNCCAATATTGCACCAACACATCTTGCAGGCAGATCACCATTGTGGAGCAAAGGGTTTGTAGCTGGGTTGGTGTTTATGTTTCTCCTTTGGTAGTGTGCTGAGTACCTAATATTCTAATACCACGAATATTAGTCCATAGGTTCTAGATAGGCACCAGTTTGACTTCTCTGTGTTTAATGAGTTGTGTAGGTGTTGTCTTCAACAATAGAGCCTTACCTTCAGTTTGTGGAGGGCATCCAATAGCCTTAGCAATAGTCTGGGTTGTTCGGTGGTTACCATGCCAAACTTCTTAATAGTGCCACCCTACTCATGTCTCCATCACTCACGTTTTACCCCTTCTGCTGGGCAACAGGACACTGTGGGTCTATTTGCCTCCACCCCTGCAATGGAAGTTGCCCCTGCCCCTGCCCCCACTGCTTCTCATGCATGCTATACATCTTTCTGCATCCAGAAAGAAGACCACTATTAGAGTGATCTCTCTCTCTCTCTCTCTCTCTCTCTCTCTCTCTCTCTCTCACACACACACACACACACACACACACACACACCCCTTTTGAGTTTGGGTTTTCATTACTATGTGTGTTTGTGTATGTGCTCTGATGTCACCCTCAGAAATGTTGTCCACCTCCTTCAAGACAGGATCTCTCTGGCCTGGATGGCATTCACCGATTAGGCTAGACTGGATGACCAGGGAGTCCCAAGTGTCCACTTCTCTCCACTTCCCCCATCCTGGTAATAATTGCTAACTTATTATCATACCTAGTTGGTTATATGGGTTTTGAGAATCAAACGAAGGTCCTCTTGTTTACAAGGCAAACACTTTACCTGCTGAGTTATTTTACCAACCCCACCCCCGAGTCAGTTTTCTGAGACATGGTCCCATATAGCTCAGACTGGCCTCAAACTTGCCATGTAGCTGAGGATGACCTTGCAGTCCTGAACTTCCTGTCTCTACTTCCCTAGTGCTAGAACTGCAGACATGTGCCATGACATCTGGCTGTATCCATCTTTAGTTGTCTCTCAGGCCTGCTGCCAGTTTTGTTGGGATAGGGACATGTGTTGGAGGCTCAGTTTTGTTTCTTTCTATGTCGTTAAATCCTGAAGCAAGAGTTGTCCAGCAAATTAATAAAAGGGCACTCCTGCTTTAGGGATTTGCCTTTATCTAAAGAGACATGCTGGGGTAGCTGGCTGCAGAGGTGTGTGGGAGTGTAGGGAGGGTTCAAATCTTGCAGAGGGCCAAGGGAGGACCAGGCTCCACAGAGCACAGCATGGCTTAGTNCAGCACACAAATTCTTTTCCNCATAAATCTGCCTGACGATGGCTGCACACCAGACATTCCTGCGACAGACAATGCTGGCAGCTGGTTAATGTGTGNCTGGTGCTTTGGATGTAAATGTATTTGTATTTGTATGAGTCAATGCACAATTCACAGTTGTGTATGACACTAGAGAGGGAAAATGGCCTGATGGCACANTCCATCTGTTAGCTCCAACACCGACATGTGTACTGTGCCATCTTCCTCCAGCAGGGTCCCCAGCCCTGCTTATCAGATATAGAGGTCAGGCCNTGGGCCAGGGAGCTGTTATCAGGTCCCAGGGCTGCCTGGCTCTGACCTTTTCAGACCTATGCCTTAGNTTCCTCGTGTGCAAAGGGGCATGTGATAGCATTTGCCTTATGTGTTATTACAGAGGTTTAAATGCATTAATATGTGGAAAGAGATTAGCACTTAGGACAGTGCCTGGACCATAGAAGAACCTAGAAAGCACCAGGTGTTAGATGTCTGTACTCCTACTATTGTTTCTGTCTTCTATGAACCATACCCACTCTTGAGCATATGCAAACACTCTACTAGACTGGGAAATACAGATGACAGTTTTTTTTTTTGGTGGAGGGCATGGGTAGTGGTAGCATGAATTAGGAATGAGTGTCCTGAGGGAGATGAAGTTTTTAGATATAGCAACCAAAAATACCAGCCCATTCCGTTAAACTTCAAAGTCTGATAAATGAGACACGTGTCTTTTTTAGTATATGCAATGCTGGGAACATACCCAGATGTACACTAGAAGTTACTGAATTCAAATGCACCTGGCATCTTGTATTTACTCGGATCTTTGTTCATTTGCTGCTGTGCAGGCTTCATGAGGTCCTTCTCCTGCCCCTCGATGAGGATCATCTGGCCTCAGTATGGACAGATCAGCAATAACACAGTGAACTGAGTGTTCTGGGCTTGACATCGTTCCACATGCCTTCCAANAGCTATTTCACTGGGTCCTCCCAGTCCAGTGGCTTTTGTCTTCTCCATAGAAAACAGAAGGCCTTCTTTGAAGGCTCAGGGTGAGAGGATCCTAGTTGATGGATACATTTCCCTCGAGTNGGAACAGATGGAGACTAGAATTTGAATTCGGGTAAATTTAAAGAAAAGAGAAGGAGTATGGCATTTAGTTTGCCAGCCAAAAGCCAAACTCCCCGGTACACTCATTGTAGGTGTTTATTCTTTCTTTTCTACTCTGCCCTAGGGAGCCTGGCTGAGGCCAACTGTGAGGCAGCACGTTGCTTCTTTCGNCTCAGCAGCCCAAGGGAGGCTGGTATTTGGGAGAAGGTGGCAAGGCTTTCTCCGAAATCAGCAAGTAGAAGCCCAGCTCTCTAAGCAGACAGCCTTNGCGCAGTACCTCCGACGGACACTAGGGGCGATGTCAGACNGCGGGTTTCCAAGGTCCCCTTAAGCATCTGAACAGAGCAGATGCTGCGGCAGATGTGGGAGGTTCCAATTCAGTGGGTCTGCCGCAGCGGCTTTCCAACACAATCCAATGGCCTGTCAGAACATCCACAGAATGTGTATAGGAAGCTGATCCAGGCCCCATTCTCCCAGTTCAGCCTTCTTGACGACCCTCACCAGCGCCAGCCNCAGTGCCAGCCCCAGCCCCAGGCTCAGCCCCAGGCCCAGGCTCAGGCCCAGGCCCAGGCCCAAGCCAGTTCCCAGCACCTCAGTGTAGGTCGTACAGCCTCAGCTTGTCTTCTAATATATGTGCTGTGGGTGTTCTAAGCCCTCTAAAGCTTNTTCTTCTCCTGATCCAAAGGCAGTTCTCCACTGCTATGCTCTGGACATATAATCCCCTAGAGGAAGCCATGCACTCACCTTCCCCAGTTACCCTTCACCATGGTTCACCTCTTACATGCAGCCTAGCCCCCANCCTGGGGTACAGAGCTCCCCAACTCTCTACATACTTGTTCCTGGACATAGTTGCTCACATACACAAAGTTGAGTTTGCCTCTCCCAGAGGCTGAGGGTCTACTAGCCTCCCCGAAGTCACTGCCCATTTAAGCACTGCATATTTAGATCTAAAAACTAATGCTAACCCAGTTAAGCACTTTACAGATTCCTCATAGCCTAGCTGTACAATTACTCTTGCATTAAAAATTACCTTCACTTAGATATTCAATTGCAACCACATTTATATTCTGATTTTTTTTTAATGAAACAGGCTTTTGCACATGTCTCTGAGGTCTTCTCATCTGCTTTGAGATGGCTATACTGCAGTGNACCCTGTGACCTCGGTTCAACCCCATCAGCAGCTTCCAGACACCACATGCTTCTGCTCCTCTCCATTAGTAGATCACATTCCTAGATGCCTGGCCATAGATCTGTTCTTTTATAACTCCTGTACCCATAACATGCTATGTCCCTGCCGTGTGTGGCATAGATAGGACATCACACCCTTAGTAACATCCCAGGGGGATCTCAAAACAGCTAATGTGTTTTGTGTGTGTGTGTGTGTGTGTGTGTGTGTGTGTGTGTGTGTGTTGTGTTTTTGAAACACTCACTATGTAGCCCTGGATGGCTTGGCATCTATGTAGATGTAGACAACTATGTAGACCAGAATAGCCTTAATTAAACTTGTGGTGCTCCCCCTGTCTCTACCTCCAGACCAAGAGATGGCTTGGTTATAGAACTCTGGCTAGGGGGTGATAAGGGAATAAAGGAAGGACAGACAGATAATGTACAGAGAAGCTGAGCTCAGGTGTGGTGTGTGCACTGTTATGGAGTGGCACCTATACTGCAGCAACCGAGAACCTCAGTGTGTTTATGATGGACAGCGCAGGGAGAGGGGCTAGCTAGTCTCGACAGAAGGTCTCTGAAGAGAGCCGTGTCAGGCTGTAAATATCCAGGAGGAGAAAGCTGCAGTTGCTAGTGTTTGTACACACTGTCAATCTTTCCAACTCGGACCCTGAGAAAAGCTTGCTTCTGAGCCTCACCCAGGGAAGGCTTTGCCACTCCTATGGGGCTGAGGCGTGAGAGTCTTTGACATGGCTGTGCCCATATCAACAATGCACACCACTGGAGACTTCACTCACTCAGGGCTTCCTCTGTTCCCTACAATGCCCTCCTAAAACAGCTGTTTTTGAATTTTGCTGTTAGACCATTCTCTGATAATAAAGCACCTCTGTGCATGAGTGTGTGTGTGTGCATGTGTGTGTGTGTGTGTGTGGTGTGTGTGTAGGTTGAGGTTAGGTGTCTTCCTCTATAGCTCTCCATCTTATTTTTTGAGATAGGGTGTCTCACTGAGCCTGGAGTTCACCATCTCAGCTGGAGCCCCAGGGATCCTCCTGCCTCTGCCTCCCCAGAACTGGGATTACAGATGTGCTCCGCCACATCAGGCTTTCATATGGGTCCTGGTGATTGAACCTTAGACTCATGTGGCAAGCACTTTACCAACTGAACCGTCTCCCCAGCCTAATAACCTGCATTTGTATGGATCTGGGTTACTGTTGGCCAGCCCTAGGCAGGGAATTAGACATGCAATTTAGAAGCCTATCCAAAGAGTTGTTCATGTACAGTTCCATGTCATAGATAAGAAAACCAAGGCTCACAAAGGTTAAGCAAATTATCCAAGACCACACAGTAAGGGGTAAGGCTGAGCGCTGTGGTGGTTGAGCCTCTACTTATGCCACTGTCCTACATTTCAGGAAATGGGACCTGGCTCGGGTGTGCTGGAGCCCTTGTGAGAATGAACTCCAACATGACAGAGCAGCAGCAAAACACGCTGAGTTTTCATTTCTCCTGTTCCAGCTCAGCAGGACACTTCTCCTCTCTCGGGACTGCCCTCTTACCTACTGTGTAGAGTGAGCAGCTGATACACAAATGAGGCTAGTAGGCCAGAGGAGGCCTGGGGGATGAGAACTTGGATCTCACAGAGCCAGAGAGCAGGTGGAAGGCCAGGTGGGATGGGTCATCATGAGGAGATGCCCATGGCAAGAAGGTCTGCCCTCCTGGCTCCAGGGGGCTCCTGACACTAAGGTGACACTAAGTATGCCTCTGTGCTGCAGTCTCCTACAACCTTTCAGCAGTACCTCTATGATAACACTCCCCATCCCCACCCCGGCCAACATTGCCCTCTCTACAGGGCCAGGTCATTCAGCCTCCTCCCGGCCTCTCCTGACCATGCTGGTCTGCAGCAACCATGTGTTCCATTGAAATTACAATTTCAATAATTCATTTGGCAATTAATCATCTCCTGCCTTGTGACATCCCTTCTATTCTGTGTTGAGCTGTTATTTAGAAGTGCAATTGTTTAACTTCCCACAGCAGCAGATGCTACCTTGTCAATCTAGCTGGAGGGTTTTGTTGTCTCTCTGCTGTAGTCAATCAGACTCGAGCTATGTGAGGCCCACACTGGAGGGGCCAGGGAGTGGGCAGGGGCACTAACTCAGCAGGCAGGGAGAGCAGGATGCGGGAGCCTGTCACAGCCATTGAGGCAGCTAGGCAGCCTATCCCACGCACACAGCCTCCTACTTCTGGATTCCCTAGTTATAAAACATTTCTGGATAGAAACTGTCTTAGGAATTTTCCATGCACTTGCACTGTCTTACTTGCCTGGATTCCATTTCCTGTGGGCATGGACCATTCATTTGACTTTCCCTAAGCTGCTTAACAAGATACAGGGAGCTCTGAAGTTATACAGAGAGGTCCCAGACTTAGGCCTTGGCTCTGTACTCATGAACTGCAAACCTGGGTGAGCCATCTCGCTGCTCTCAGTCCGTTACCCCTCTCTAACATGGGGAAGGGGGTGCCTACCTTATGAACTTGTTATAAAGATCTTAAAGCCAGCATGTCAAACAACATCCCCCCAAATTTTCACATTTGCTCACAGAATTTATTATTATTATTATTATTTCCATTTGTAGATGGAATTCAGAGGAGAAGAGTGGGGGGAATAGGAGAGAGATATTTTGGAGGACACAGGGAAGGTCTACCAAGCAAAGGTGAGGGATTGGATTTCATGCTTGTGGGTGTCCAGGCATGGATCGGGGGATGCCTATAAGGAGAGTCAGAAGGAGGTCTGGGCAAGGAAGTGGAGCCTGATGGCTTTCAGGAGACCGCAGGCCTGAGCTGCCCTTGGCTTCACTGAGCTTAAGATCTACATGTTTGCTGGAGATGAACTTGACCTAGAAGGTCAGGAACAGCCCCCAGGAAAGCCACAAAGGTCAGTGGAAGGAAAAGAGAATGGCAGATGGCTAGAGAGTGCTTCCTCATTCCTGTTCTGTTTGGATCCTAGACACCTTAAAGCCAAGGACAAGAAGGAGTCATTTTCACAAGTCAAGCCCAGGAGGGGGTCGCAATGCTTCTACACAATGAAGGTGGCTGTGCCCAAGCAAGAAGATGGTCTTTTCTGACTTGGGACCCAGGCCAGCCTGAAACCCACTACCCCTGACCCCCTCCAGTGTCATGCTCAGGGCTGGATAGGTCTGTTCTAGTCTCCCTACATGCAGTCATCTGGCTACATAAACACNGGTGGATTGATGTCACCTGTCAGGCTGGCTAGGAGCAGAGCGTGTCTCAGGAAGAAAAAGGAAAGCATTAAAGAGGGGTGCAGAGTTGCAGCTCACCTTGTAGAGAGCTTGCTCAGCACATGAAGCCTGGCATTCACTCTCTAGGACCACATAAAGAGGGTGTGGCAGCACAGACTTGGACTCCCAGCACTTGGGAGGTTGAGACAGGAGGATCAAAGTCATCCTTGGCTACAAAGTGGGTTTGAGGTCATCCTGGGCTACATGATAGCTTGACCTAAAAGAAAAAGGCAAATTGGGACTTAGGGAGAGGAGAAGTGTTTAGGGGTTGTCTCTTGACTGAGAGCATGGGCAAAAAGTATGCTCAAGAATTCAGATCTAGGAGCTGGAGAAATGGCTCTGGGGAAAAGGGCTTTGGTGGGCACATCCTGAGTTCAATTCCCAGAGCCCAAATGGTGGGAGGAGAAAACCAACTCTCACAGGCTTTGCTCTGATCTCCACACACACNCCACCACAAGGAAACAAAACAAAATTCAGGATGTGATGGTCTGGAGAGCAACCTGGCGGGCAAGGTGAGCTCCACTTCACCCAGACTCATTCTTTTGTAGTTGGGTATAATTAACCCTGTGTGGCTTCTGAGCACTGTGTGTGGGTTTCCTCATTGAATGGTGTTGAAAGTATGAATGAAATGCACACCAGATCCAGATGACCCAGCACAAACAAAAGGGACAGAGTGTCCCTTTGGTAATTTTTTATTCTAAATACAAGTTTAAGTTTATATTGAGGGTATATTAGATTAAATAAAATATTATTAAACTTACTAGGATTTATTACAAATTTTTTCATATTTACTAGGAACTTTAAGGTGAGATGCAACTTGGCTTACGTTGCATTTTCATTGAGCAGGATTGCTCAGGCCCAGCAGAACCCAGGCAGGTGACTGGTGAAGGGAAAGGGTCCCCCATGCTGATTTCTTCAGGAATGAAAGGACCCCATAAGGCATGGTCTCCACTTACAGAGAAAGGACAGGGGGTGGGGGAGAAGCGAGGAATATGAGCCCAGGAAGGTTCTTGAATTCACCTGGTTGTCAACTGAAGTCCAAGACTATTCTAGAACCTATNGAGATAAATATATGAGGGAAATAGAAATGCTTGTTTGTAGGGCTCNATGTCACATAGGGGTGGGTGACACAGAGGCATCTTAATGAACAGCTGGAAGAAAGTCATCGAAAGTACCACCATCCTAAGCTAGGCATGGTGGCACGTAACTATGATCCCCAAAGTGGAGGAAGGGGGATTGGGAATTCAAGGTCATCATCTCTGGCTACATAATGAGTTTGAAGTCAGCCAGGCTACATGAAACTCTATCTGAAAACTAAAACCAACCCAATATAGTCCTTGAGGGGATGAGGGGTATAGTATGGAAAATGGTGATTAAGGTGCACCTTCCATGAAAGGTGGGGTCTGGCAAAAGTCAGGGTTACGGGAGCAGAGAGATGCTGAGGTGGGTACTTTTGTTCAGACCTCTGTCTCATTTGACCTTTCATAGATAATGATGCTTCAGGTGATCACTTCCAATTTAGAGGTGAGCAAAATGAAGGGTCAGACAACTGAAGTTACATCTTACTGACTCCTGCAAGACAGGCTATTTTCCAGCTCTGTTGCCTTCCAGTTGTGAGTGACCTTAGGAAGCTCACTGGACTTTCCTGAGCCTGTCTTCATAAGAAGGACCATGGGGAGGCAAAGGGAGATGTCCAATGGGAAAGCTTTGTAAGCAGATACTCCAACTATGCTCAAAGCAGATATCCAACATGCAGAATCTTATTGGTTCCTACTTTCTGAATACATACCCTCCCCAACTCTGGTGCCCCTCATGGCCTTCCACTGGTCTCCCCATTCCTAACCTGGCCTTTGTTTAGTCATCACACTCAAAAGTCAGAGTGACTCTTTCCCACTCTGTACCAGGACATGAACCACCTTCAACAACACAGTGACCCCCATCACTCCAAGGAGAAGATATCACTATGGTGGGCACAGGCCCATGGTATCTGGCTGTCATTCTTCTGTCATCTCTCCTTCTGATACACTCTTTTCTCTCAGTGACAGGCTCCATGCTGCCCTTAATATGGTCACACACTGACTCTAGGATCTTTGCATGTGCTCCTTTTTCTGAATTGTTTCTACCAGATGACTACCCAGCAATAGTCTTTGCCTCTTTACCACTCTCCTGCCTCAGAACTCTGTCTCCTTTTCCTCAGCTTCATTTTTTTCTTTAGAGATATTAGTACTTCTAATATGTTGTATACCTTATTTTACCCCACCCCCACCTTCCACATCCCATAATGTTTAGGAATTTTTACCCTGTCTCTGAGGTTTCAAACACTATCCAGAACATAGGTAGCTTTTGGAAAATGTTTGCTGAATGAATGAGTGAGTGAATGAATGAATGACTGAATGAGGCAAATTGGGCTCCCCTCATTCCCTACCCAAGTCCTACTAGGTGAGGCTGTGATGAAAACTCGGGCTGCTGTTTAATCCCACATTCTTTAGCATAGAAGCCATAGTTCCCCATTCTCAGCATAAACGGCTTAAAGCCAGCAAGGTACCCTCCACTTTCAATGGTGGCCCCACANCTTTGCCAGGTCTCCTCAATTGAGGCTGGGCATGTGGATGACCAGGGAAATTTTCTCATTCCAGGGGTTCCTGGGAGCAGAGTGTCTGCCCTCATGTGAGTGCTCCTGGGTCAGATGGGATGGTGGGAAAGGGGTACAGAGGTTGTCCTGGCTTCGATCTTCTCACCTGTGTGATGAGTAGCAATGGCACTACATGGGCTCTGCTGAGGCTCAGAANACCTTGAGGTCTACGAGCAGAGACTGGGACGAAGCCACAGATGAATCTTTGCGTTTTTGTGGCAACCCCAAAAGAATTTCCGTTTCTCCCAGTTTCTTGGAAAACAAGGAAACGGGCTTGAAGAGCACGGAGTGAAGGGGTGTGGGCAGCTGGCCGCCAGGGAGAGGCAGGAGACTGACCCTGACTCACTGACTTTCTCAAAGCTCACTATTCTTGTCTCATATTTCANAAAGGGAAGTCAGAGCTCAAGGTAGAGTTAATTTGCCTAAAATTTATGGAGCAGGGCTCAGTCCAAATCTCCAGCTCCTGGATTTGCTCTTGAATGTGAACTGGAAGGTCATCGATGCACTTGGACTCATCTAGCCTTTTCTCTTCCATTCATTTGTTGTGTGTCCTGAGATAAATCGCCTCACCCCCTGGGCTATCATCTTTACAGAGTAAAATGAAGAGGTAGAGTAGAGGACACCAGAAATTGGGCTTTACGGTGGCTTATGTTACATTTTCCTCAAGGGACGATCACATCTCCTTTTCCATTGACACCACCACTTGTTTACCCAATAAAATTGAATGCAAATGACCAAGTGACCTGATCTAGGTCCAAATAGAAGCTGTAAGAGCAGTGGTATGGTTCTGTTATTGCTTCTGTCTCCACCAGAGGGCACTCTTCGACACTGTAATGAAACCGATGTGGCGTTCAACCCTGCATCAACCAGGATCTTTATCAACTCAAGACTGTGAGAAGGTGCAAAGATCAGGGTCGCCTGTAAGAACTGCTGACCTGAGCCTAAGGTGCCTGAGAAGGCGACTGCATGAGCGAAGGAGGAGAGCACGGAAGGCAAGGCCCCCAAGAAAAGACTGCTTCTGGGGCTCCCTGGAACACTGTGAAGCCCTTGAGATATCAGGGCAGTGTAGGCTATGGAGTCATCTGAACCCGATCGATCATCCAGTACACAATTGCAAGGCAGACTGGATATGGAGCAGGGAGGGGCACGCACTTTCAAAAGAACCACCTGGCAAGAAACTCTGCCCCGCAGANACTGCCAGAGGAGCAGGAGACAGAGAGGCTCACATGAAGACACTACAGGGCTTCCACAGTATCTTGCTTCCACAGGAGTGCAGTCTTTGGAGCATGAGAGGCCCCCTCGGAGCTGGCACAGGAGCCCCCTTACCTGACAGTAAGGTCCCNGCTCTGTGAGATCCAGTGCCGCATGGAAGGTCGCACTGCAGGCCGGTGTCCGAGTTGAGACTTGGGTTCAGGCTTGNTGAACGACATTTTCTCCATTTGATTTTTGAGCCAAAGTCTCACTGTGTAGCCCAGGCTGGCCTCAAACCTTCTGACTAGTAGATTTCAGAGCTGTGCGCCTATGCCTGAACACCAAATTTGGTTGTACCTTTCTGGGTCCCATTGGAGATTAATAGGCAGCTTTTCAAAGCAAAGGTGTGTTGTTTGGCTTGAAGGAGAGTGACTAGGAGGAGCTAGGGCTTGGAGCCTTCCCTCAGCCTTCTGGGAAAGGACTATAGACCATGACCACTCAATAGTAGGAGACAGGTCAAAGGACAGGTGGCCAGCTCTGGGGACAGGACAGCCTGAATGTTTAGCAAAGAATCAGGCTTCCTGGGTAGGGAAAGACTCTCACACATCATTGTAACCATCTTGTGTTGAGGGCCTGGTGAGCACAGGCCTATTTTACACATTTACTTTCTCAGTGTGTCCTTCCCGCCCGATGACCCTGATTCCCAATTCATAGAAGAGTTAGCTGAGGTGCAGGGAAGTTTGCCAAGAACTTGNAACTTTTAGGTGGCAGAGTGTGGATTTGAACCTATGTCAGTGTGGCACTAGAGTTCCTGCTAAGGGAAGATTTCTTCCAGAGGATAGGAGCAGAGAGAGAAAGCCAGAGGAGGTGTTTGCTTTCACTCAGACTACCTGAGCCCCAACAGCCTTGGCACTGACCAGCTGTTGGAGCCCGTAGCTGGTGGCTTCTGGCCAATGCCTTCCTAAAGCTCATCATGCCTGATGATCACCTGCTCAGTCCTCTTTGTCACATTAGCCTGTGCCTGGAGTCTCTCCAGAGGCACCCACATACCCCTGGCACCAGCCAAGGAATGAGTTAAGGTCACCATGTGCTCTTTTTTTTTTTTTTTTTTTTTTTTTTTTTTTTGGTTTTTCGAGACAGGGTTTCTCTGTGTAGCTTTGGCGCCTTTCCTGGAACTCACTGGTAGCCCAGGCTGGCCTCGAACTCACAAAGATCCACCTGCCTCTGCCTCCTGAGTGCTGGGATTAAAGGCATGCGCCATCACTGCCACCTTGTGCTCTTGACTGTCTGGAACATCTCATAGGACTTCCAGCAGGCCCTATACCAGTGGTTCTCAACCAATGGATCGTGACCCCTTTGGGATCAATGACCCGTTCACAAGGGTCCCATATCAGATATCCTACATATCAGATATTTGCATTATAATTCATATCAATAGCAAAATTACAGTTATGAAGTAGCGATGAAAATCTCATGGTTGGGGTCACTATGAGGAACTGTATTAAAAGGTGGCAGCATTAGGGAGGTTGAGAAGCACTGTCTTATAGCACTGACTCATGGCAGCTGCCAGATCCATCAGTATGGGATTCTAGAGAGGAGACTGGACCAGGCGAAGCTTCTCAGGACCAGGCTCTGGCTCAAATTCACACTTGTGCCAGGGCATTTCTTTCCAGTTAATGAACAGACAATCATTATTTTTCTCTGGCCAAATGGTAGTGGGCCTTGGAGCTCCCAGTGAGAGAGCAGTAATCATGGGTAATTGACAGACAGGCAGAGCTTAATAAGCCTCAGCCCACCAAGGATCACAGCTGAGGGCTTTGCTATTGACGACCAGAGCCCCTCCTCTCTGTCTGTAGGCCTGTCACCTGGGATCTCCTGGGGGCAGGATCCAACTGCTCTCAGGCAACTTAACGTACTGTGGGGAGGGCTGGTCCTGCACACTCAGATTCCTAGGGGAATGAATATATTTGTAATTGTGGGAAACAAAATAGACTGCTGAAAGTACATGGCCGCAGCAACAAAANGGGTGTATAAGTCATGCTTCTATTTTTCTTCTGAGGCAGAGCAAAAATAGCAGAATTTTCATCAAGATAGGAAGCAAATGCCACAAAGCCTCCCTCACCCATCCGGATCCCTTCAGAGACAGAATAGTCTGAAGGAGACTCCGTGTGTTGTAGTTGGGCTCAGGGACCTTGGAGTCCTGTGTACCAGGTATTGAGTGAAGAGGATGGAGGTATGTGTGTAGTGGGCCTTTTGGGGGGCCACCAACAAGCTCCCAAATCATGACACAGAGACTTATTATTAGTTATGAATGCTGGGCCTTATCTTATGCTTNTCCCACTAGCTCTTATAACTTAATTTAACTTGTTTCTCTTCATCTACATTTTGCCTCNGGGCTTTTTTACCTTTCTTTCATTCTGCATGTCCTATTTTTCTTGTTTCTTCTGTGTCTGTCTNTCTGGCAGCTAGCCAGCCCCGGGTGTCTTCCTTTCTTTCTCCCTTGTTCTTTTCCCCTCTCTGTTCTCTGGAGCCTAGATTCCTCTTCCTATTTATTCTCTGCCCACAAGGCCCACCTATCCCTCCACTGCCTAGCTATTTATTGGCCATTCAGTTTTTTATTAGACCAATCAGTGCCTTAGGCAGGCAAAGCAACAAATCTTTACATCGTTAAACAAATGCAGCACAAACAAATGTAACACACCTTTATATAGTTAAAGTAATAGTCCACAACATACGTGGACCACTCATCTGCACTGCACAGCCTACCCATGGAAGTGTGTGGATAAAAGGGATCAAGCTGCCAGCCTTCAGGACCCAGGTGCACAGGGACCAAGTTTTGGCAATAGNCCTGAAACNATAGGCAAAATAGTGTGTGTAATTCATAGGCTTTATGAGAGTTTCAGAGTGCCCCNTGCAACTGAAGTCTGTACTTCTCTNTACTCATGGGAGTGGAGGTGTCCCCTGGCATTTATTGGCACAACTGTGGAAAGTACCTGCACTCCGACTGCATCCTCTCCTAGTCTTGACTTCCAGTGTCAGTGAGCATGCCCNATGATGTTTCTGGAACATGGNTGTTCCTGAAAGCCTGATCCTACTGGCCTAGATGGCCAGNGANATCCCAGAGCATCCATCATCCTCCACCCNTACCATGTGGAAGGGTACTTGGCTTTTCAAGAACAGTTCNCCACTGCCCACACAGCTCACTTAGGTCACTCAGGAACCCCCACGANTGTCCAGGTCCNATTCCCACACTAGACATGTAGGGACTTGGCAAGCTGAGAGTAGAGATCCCGGCTGAGGAAATGCCTCATGGTCTGGTGAAGCTGGGGATTCTAGAGTCTCCATTCAGGCTATGCTGATGAAATCTGAAGGTGGGCTTCTTTACAGCCTTTGGAGTCTTCAAAGGAGTGCTCCCAGAATGGTTGGAGGGCTGGGCCATGGCCTCAAGTGTGATAACAAAGCTGTAGTCACCCTAAAGAGAGAGTCAAAGATGGAACACTAAGGATTTTCCAAAAGGTAGAGGGCCCATTGGCATGTGACCTCTCTGTCAAGGAATCCTGGGTGTGACAGTGAAGTTGGGAAGCAGGGGACATCTGAGTGTGATGCTTGCTTCTAACAGGGGCCAATGAGGTGACTCACCAACTCCCTTTGAAGATCGCTTTTACCATGTGAGGGCACTTGTGCTGCGGTGATCCAGGTGCAGTTGGGTGGAGAACTGGGCATAGCCATTCAGGACATCTGCCAGCCTGGAATCATGAGCTCCGTGCTGGGCAGAGGGCCAGGGGGTGACTGTATGAGGGAGTCCCTAGTGACAAATACCAGGGGCTGCCACACTCCTATCCCCTTCATGTATGGCAGCTGCAGGGCCAGGAAAGTCAGGGCGAACCCAGCAGGAACACCCTGTAGAAAACCATCAGCTGTGTGAGCCAGTAAATGGGGAAGCTGGTGATTTTGTCCAAGGCCTTCCTGGAGAGCAGGAGCAAGTAGTGACATGGACCTCACTTAGGAAGCAGAGAAGCCTAAGGGTCGCTTAGCTGCACTACTCCATGCCTGGGTTACCACTTCTCTTTCCTGGGCCTTAGCTTTTTAACTAAAAGAGGGAGGTGCTGGGTGACTGAGGGCAGTAAAAAGCCTGCAGCCTGGACTCTTTCTTGGAAAATGCCACATAAAAGACACAGTGAGGGCAAGGCTTGAAGTCTTCCATTCGGCCCTTTCAAGCCTTAACACAGTACCCAGTGGAGAGCCTGAGTCCAAAGGAAGGTGGAAGCAATGGGCAGGTGCGGAAGTGGATTGGCTTAGCCACAGTATGCACAAGGAGGGACAGCAAGGCAGGCAGGGCCCATCTGGTATTAGCTCTCAACTTCTATTTTGAGGAGATTTGATACCCATTATTTCAACATCTGAGTGGTTGGAGTGAGATGCAGCAANGACCTTAGTTTCAACATAAGCTGGGATTATTTTTTTCTGGCTTTTAGAAATGTTTGTTCTATTTAGAACTAGCCTGTCATAGTTGGTTAGAAATGTTGATTTTTGTTTTTTGAGAGAGAGTTTTACTATGTTGCCCAGGCTGATCCAGAACTTGCAGTCTTTCTGCTTCAGTCTCCCNTGTGCTGGGGTTACAAGCATGCACTACTGCACCTGCGCAGGAAGTCCTGACCTTGTTTACATTACTGTTTACATTACTACCATCTGACACAAGACCACTACACCAGGCCCTGGTGAGGTGGGGTCTCCATGGTGAGTTCTCCATAGCTTGCCTAATATGGCACCNGTTCCTTGAAGAACACCTCATGGTATTGACCTTGGTGTTCTTCATAGATCACTCTTCTGTGTTTGGAGGAACTGGGCATGCTTCAAGGCTGTTAGTGTGTCTTTGATCCCTGAAGATGAGTGACACATGTGGACATATTTCTTTCCTATGGATATAGACCCTTTTGACTTTGACCTTTTTGATCTTGCTGGGCTTCAGTTTTGGGGAGAGATGGGGTTTTTCTTCTTGCTTTTAGCATCGTGTCCAAAGTAAGCAGGCTTAGGGTCTCATGAGTAGCCCCATCAAGACTGAGCCCTCAGTGGTGGGTGACTGAGATAATAGAAGGCCTTCTTGGTACCCTGGCATAAATGGAAGAGGGAAGACAGCATAGTGTTTCCCTGACTCTGCCTGACACACAAGGGAANGAAAGCAGCTATAGCAGAAGTTGCCATTTCCTAGGGATTTTTGTGAGGAGAAGAGCATCCTCAAAGATGAAGGCTGTCTCCCCCATGGCAGTCGCTGGGCACAAAACTGGACTACAATTCACTGGTAATAGAAGTTAGAGTGGGTAAAGAGGGGCCACTCTGTGCCAGCTCATGTGAACCTTCGGGGCCTGCAGATACATGTAGGGAGACTTTATGAAAAAGAGGATCCGTGTGGTTGCAATCACAGGTGGAACCTGAGCCGGCAAAGCCTGAATGAGCAGGAGGAATGGGCTCCACTGGAGCACAGGCTACAGTGATGCCCAGAGAACAGCAAAAGNAGCTTCTTTTAGACTTCTCTCTTCATACTTAATGACTAAAAGCAGTCTAATTCCAGGGGGAGAAATACATTTATGATTTTTCTTGTTCATTCCTGTGATGTCTAATATCAGTTGGCGATTAGACAGGAACTAGAATCATCTAGCAGACAAACTTTTGGGCAAGTCTCTGAGAGTTTCTAGATTGGGTTAATTGAGGTGGAAAGGCCCACCCATAATGTGGGTGACACCATTCCACGGGCTGGAGTACTGGTCTGAGTAAAAAGGAGAAAGTGGGGCTGTGGAGATTGATCAGTGGTTAAGAGTACTTGCTACTCTTGCAGAAGACCCAGATTTTGTTCCCAGAACCAAGGTAGTGGCTTACAGCAATCTCTTATAACTACAGTCCAGGGGATCTGGCCTCCTGTCCTGGCCTCTGAGGGCACCAGACACTCATGCAGTACATATACATACATATATGCATGCAAAACATTCATACACATAAAATAACAATAAATAAATCTTCTATTTTTAAATGAGAAAGTGAGCTGAGCACCAACATTCATTGCTCTCCGATTTCTCAGTGTGGATAAATACGGTCTACGCCTCCATGATCCTGTAGCCATGCCTTCACTGTCACAGTGGACTATACCCTCAACCTGAGCCAAAGTCAATTCTTGCTTCCCTAAGTGGCCTTCCTCATGGATGTTGTCACAGTAAGGATAAAAATATCTACCACTGCTGTAGACAAACACATTAACGGGTCAGTTTTCTTTTTAGGCTGTGCTTCAAGCTCAGCCTTTAATAGTCATTAGGAAGTTACAAAAGTGCTTGAACTTCATGACTGACCATTGATAACAGGGATCCCTGATACCGCTTAAGTCTGTAGACTCTTATGAGGTAGCCCAGCAGGCCTTCCTGCCTGTCCCCAGCTTTTTGCCTNCCTTGTCACCTCTGTATTATTATCCCATCCCTTTCTTTTGTCAAGCTGGCCCAGAACCATGCTTTGCTCCACAGAGGCTTTCTGGTTAGACTTTCTCCTTGCCAACCTTTATCTAACCTGAGGTCTAACATAGCATTCAAGAAACTGACAGAATACCCAGAGTCTCCCCTTGGCTCTCTCTCTTATCCTGATGCCCAGTTCCAGTCCAAATTCTCAGCTCTGATTTCCAAGTTCTGCCTTAGATCCTGGGCAGGCAGTACGACCTCATGTCTACCAGGTCTCCCTAACAGGGGATGGTAGATTGCCAGGGGACTACCAATGGCACTGGGAACGATTGCAGTCTCACCAGGCACCAANGTAATGCTACTGTATGTTTCACTTTGGGGACCTGAATAAAAACAGAAGGACATTTGGCACATTTCTGATCCTCTTTCCTGCTGTGAAAACAGGCACATGCACATGGTGCCTGTGTCACGGGAAGAAGCCAGTCTGGTAGATGAGAGAGGACACGGTTCTTTCTAGTAGCAAGTGGAGCATCCAAATGCTTATAAGTCAAGTCAGGAAGAAAGGAAAGAGCTGTGACCAAATCTAACCAGCTTAACA
>LZPO01076406.1:28452-41444 GCA_001675575.1 Neotoma lepida
TTAATTGCTTTCTTGGCTTTTAACCTTGCACCTTTGCTGACTATTTTACCCCCCCTGCAGAAATTCAGGAACAAGCTTGTGATTTCTTCAACATTAGACTGGAAAGCCAGGCCTCTGTACCCCCAAATAACAGATGGAGGTTGTGATGCCAAATCACAAAGCTCTCTCCCAGACTACAGGGCTCAGACAAGAGAGTCCTAGAGGGTATCCCAGGGGTGTGGGCAGGGACTACAGTCCCCACTTGTGTTAGGATCCCAGTCATAGCTCTCTGGCCAATCAGGAGCTGGGCCTTCCCAGAGAGCAGTGGTATCTTTGACTGTAGCTACACATGGCACTCGTATCTTCAGATTAGTTCTNCAGTGACTACCCCCCACCCTTGACCCACACTTGTTCTATGGGCCTGAAACACACGGTTCAGCATTAGGCTGAGGCACAGGGAGGGACTAGGATTCGCCAACTTTGCACAACTGAACAGACAGCCATGTGCAACTGCAGCTCTCTCAGAGTGGGGCCAGGGGAGCAAGGTGGGGCCCATGCACTGGTTTTCACAACCGTGGTGTGGAGCTTAGTTCTAATATGTGGGACATGGGGGTTGGGGAATGTATATGTGCAGAAAGTTAGGGCCTCTGGGTTCCAGCAGAGAGAGAGAGAGAGAGAGAGAGAGAGACAGACACAGAGAGAGGGAGAGAGGACTGAGGACATGGGGCAGAAGAGGAAAATTGAAGGCCATTTCTTCAATGTTTCTTCTTTTAGTTTTTTAAAAATTTATTGTTATTTTTTTCTTTTGAACTTGATACAGGTTTTCACTTTGTAGCCTGGGATGTCCTGGAACTCACTATGTATCCTCAGCTGGCCTCAAACTGAAAGCAATCCTCCTGCCTTAACTTCCTGAGTACTAGAACTATAGACATGTGCTACCACACCTGGAAATCATGCCTTCTCTGTCCCCCCTTGAGTCCTCACTTGTCTTCATGCCACTGTATCCCTGTTTCATCCCCTCCCCACCTTATTCCCGTGTGCCTTATTTCCTTCCCACCTTGTCTTATTTCCATCCCTACTATTTATTTACCACAGTTGATGAGAAGGGATGGGGAGAGGGTTCTCCAAGGTTGAGTGGCCACAAGACACACCTTCCCCCAGTGCAAACTTACTGGGGCAGAGAGAGCTTGTGAGCCTTCTTCAGCTCATGAACTGTGTCTCTCTGTGTGTGGTGTGGTGTACTGTGTATATGCATGGTATGTGTGTGTTTATGCTGTGTGTGTGTGTAGTATGTGTAGTGTGTGCATGTGGTATGGGATGTATGTGTGTGGTGTGGTATGTGTGTAGTGTGGTAGTATGTGTGTGTATGTGATATATATGNAGCCTGTGGTATGGTGACTGTGTGGTGTATATGTATGTGAGGCATATATTGTATAGTGGTGTGTGTGTGGCATGGTGTACATATTTGTGGTATATGTGTGATATGGTGAGTCTGTATGCAGTATGTATGTGCGTCATGTATTGCACAGTGTGGTGGTGGTGTGTGGTGTGTTTATGGTGTATGATATGACCAGTATGTGATGTGGTTGTTTGTGTAGGAGGGTATATTAAGCTTCATTACAGATAACTTCCCCTTAGGTCACCTTAAATACATAGCCCTTCTGGTGCATTTGAGCATTGTCATTCAAGAAGCCTACATTCACTTTACACCCCCATTTACAGAGACCGCTGGATGTAAGCAGCATCTACATACAAGAGAACCCAGGGNAGGCAATCCCTCTTGGCCTCCCTCTTTGTCTTCAGGTCTTCAGCTTTTATTTCTCCCCCAAATAACTTGGCATTCACATTTCTGAGCTTCATTGAACAAGACTTACCTGTTTGCTTATCTACAAGCTTACTAGACCCAAGCTCCCCCAGGGTGAGGCTGTGTCTATCTTCACTACCATCCTCAGTGCTCNGGCTGCTGCCTGGCTNGGAGCAGGAGCTCTGAAAATGGCTGTTGGAAGGAGTGAAGCCTTATTCTTCCCATTGTGTCCTGTCCTCTATCTCTCTCCTGTCTCCTGTCATTATTTCACTCTGCTCACCTTCAGTGATTTCAGTTTTTCTCTGGAGCTGGTGTGCTCCCTGCTCCCAGCTCCACAGCAAACTGGAAAAGCACAGCCTGGCCTTTGGGGATACAGAGATGGAGAAAGGAGGACAGAGGAGGAGACTTCACATCTAGCTTGCTTGGAGCTCTGAGCTGGAACTTTCGGGAGCCACTGTTGGAGAACAGAGAGAGCCATAGAGAAGAGAGGAGGGGCTATTTCTGGATCAGAGGAGAGCTGCTGAGGCCGGGTGGGAGGGTATTTATAGCGCCAACCTTGAGAGCGGAGATGCTCGTATCCTCAGAACCTTCCTTGGGTTAGAATTTCTAAAGATAGACCAGCATGGCATCTGGTATGAGACAAGGTACACCAATTCCATTTAAATCCACCAAGAATTTTTTCCTAATAAACACTGGCCAGTTTCTCAGCATTCTTTGTCTTTTTCCTTCCCATCCCATTCTGGCCTGCCACCGGTGTTAGTGTGGGTAACAGCCCTAGGACCAGGGACACTGAGGAGGCAGCCACTTGCTCAGGGTACCCCGCATCTCTGTGATGGCCCAGTCAAAGGCTGGAATAAGCAGCAGGTAGAAGAAGGGGGGATGCTGACTGATGTTACTGTAAATGCAGTTGCATTGGCATTGTTCTAGGAGACTTGAGCATCCTGTATCAAATCCTTGCGCCTTGTCTGTGCAGCAGGTGTCATAACAGCTGTGATATAGTCATCAAGGCTCAATGAATTACCCAAGTTAGCTCAAAGTTGGGGTGCTAGAGATATTATTACCCAACTTGGCCTAACAGGCTAGTTAGATATACATTTGGTGTCATTGTGGTGATTTGAAAGAAAATGGCCCTCAAAGGGAGTGGCACTATTAGGAGATGTGGCCTTTTTGGAGTAGGTGTGGCCCTGGAGGAAGTGTGCCACTAGGTGGGCTTTGGGGGGGGGTCTCACATATGCTCAAGCCACGCCCAGTGAGACAGGTCACTTCCTGTTGCCTACAAGATTGAGAACTCTCAGTTACCTCTCCAGTACCGTGTCTGCCTGCACGCTGCCATGTCCCGCCATGATGATAATGGACTGAACCTCTGTGAACTGTAAGTGAGCCACCATAATTGTTTTCCTTGATAAGAATTGCTGTGGTCATGGTGTCTCTTCACAGCAATAGAAACCCTAACAAAGACAGTCACTATGCCCTTAGGTATTGGGTTAATGTCACTCANTGTCCNCCTGTCTCTTCCATCAGTTGTCCTGAAATTAGAGCAGTTCTTTCGGGGTTGCAAATCAGCNTGGCTGGGCACAGCTTTGAGGGGCTGACAGATANTCTTCCTATANCAAATACCAAATACCTTCTTAGTATCGTGTCTACCCCACTACTGTCTGTCACTTTGGCTGAATGAGGAAGGAAAATGAGTAGATGGTTATTTGCTGAGTACCTACCCTGTGGGAGACACTGTCTTAATCTTATCTCCTGAGATAGACACATTATTTCTGTTTCATCTCATCATCATGGCAACCCTAAGAGATAAGTATTTCCTTTCCTGTTCACAGATAAGGGAATTTGGGGCTTGGAGAAGTTAAGTAACTTGCTGCATGTCCCTCTCTATCAAGGGGCTCAGATGAGACTGCCGGCTGCAGAGCTGTAGGGTGGGGTTGGCACCGATCCACACGCGGCTCGGCTGCATCTAGATGCCACGATTGACCCAGCAGGAGCTTGTTTGCCTGTTTATTTTCTCCTGCCNTCTCAATCTAGCTACCGGCAACACAGGGTAATAGGATCAGATGATTAAGGTGACCCAGCTCAGCTGAGCCACAGCCAACCCATCCTTACCTCCAAGCACACACTTTGCCCAGCACCCAGCTCCTTGGTGTGGTGTGTGAACAGGAACTGTAGTGACTGCTGGGAGCTGCCTGAAGTCCTGCTAATGGTCCTCCATATGTAGATGAGCAAGTCTGAACACTCTCCTGGAAAGGCAGGACCAGGAGGCCAGGGTGGGAGGAGCAGGCCATGACATGGAACTTGTGACTTACAGTAGTATCCCAGCTGAGAGTGATCCAACTTTCCCTTTCTGGTAAGTTCAATCCTGCTGATCCCTGAGTGCTTGTCTGAGGCCTCTTCCTTCTGGAGAACTNCTCATGCCCCTCTCTCTCCTCTCGCCAGCACACGTGCTCTATACATTTGGGAACTACAGAGTCCCTGAACCTTCGCACATATGTTCCCACTTCTGACTCTGTTCACAGGTTTTCTCTACCAGCCCCACTGAGTCATTTCTGTGAGCATCTTCCCCTTTGAAACAGCCTATTTCTTGATGAGATAGCTCTAAGTATTCAAAACTCCCTCCCCTCTTTGAGAAGAGACATGCCTCTGGTAACTGTCCTCCCATGTGCCC
Organism: Neotoma lepida; assembly: GCA_001675575.1. Classification (NCBI taxonomy): domain Eukaryota; kingdom Metazoa; phylum Chordata; class Mammalia; order Rodentia; family Cricetidae; genus Neotoma; species Neotoma lepida. The sequence continues at coordinate 32,901 of LZPO01076406.1, forward strand.
TGCTCTCTAAATCAGTCCTCTGTGGCCTTCAGATCTATAAAGAAAACTATTGTGCCCTTAGGTCTTGCCCTTTTCCACACAGGGCATGGAGACCTCAAGTGACACTGTCTCCCAACCTTTTGCCCCCAAAATATATGGCCTCTCTGGGTCTCTTTGAACTAGGTAGGGGTGGGGAGAGATGAGGTTGCCAGTGGCTTCCCCACATAGCATGAAGAGAGGCCTATGCTTTCAAGGGGTGGCAGCAAATGGGGCTGTTCACATTGTACTAGGGCACGGACATCACAAAGGTGTCAATGACATTATTTTAGTAGTTGCTCACAGAACTCTGGAAGAATCTCCATTACTCTCGATAATTACCAGGTCTCATTAAAACTAAGAAACACACAAATTAAGTAACAGTAGTGTTTTGTTTTGTTTTTTAACCACCTTCCCGTGCTAATGGATTATATCTGTTACCGGAGGCTCTGCATTATGAGATGAGGTCTGAGCAGAATTGCGGAGATCTGTTCTTTACCTCAGGCTGTGATCGAAATGAAGAGTCTGCAGAGCTACCCAAGGGTCAGGCAGGCTTGGCAGGTGGCATCTTGGCTTCCAGAGAGGAGCAGGTGTGGGAAAGAAGTGGTGAGGGGTGTGAGAGCTGAGGGAGTAGAGAGCAGGAGGACTCACTGGGGCTGCACAGGAGTCCCCTTTACCCTGGTTTTCATTTTCTATTGCAATCAACAACTAGCTGAAAATATTTATTAGATGGAACATTCTAGAAACGCACAACTGACAAGTTTTACATTTCATATCTGTCTGTGTGGCATGAGATCATCTTGCTTTGTTTCCCTCCATCCAGGTGGGGTCACTCATCCCTTTGTTCGGCATTGCTACTTGATATATGCTATCCATCATAAGACACCTGGTAGCCATCTTGGTATCAGATTGGCCATTAGGGTATTGGTGCCACTGTAGTGTGTATTGTGTGTGGGGCTGTGGTCCTTATTGCACTTGGTAATAGGCACAGAGCACAAGGGTTATGAAGCTAGCAATGGAGACGTGCAGAAGAGATGCTGTAAGTTGCTATACGTGTGACCATTCTCCACTTAACAAGGACAGAAAAGAAATCATATGCTGAGGTTGCTAAGATTTACAGTCAGAACAAATGCTCGGTCTGTGAAGTTGTGAAGAAGGAAAGAGAAATGCATGCTAGTTTTCTATCACACCTCAAACCGCCGGAAGTTTCAGTCACAGTGCATGAAAAGCACTTAGTTAAGATGGGGAAGGAATTGCATTGTGTATGTATAGGGAAAACAGCAGTGTGTATTTGGGCTTGGTACTATATTGTAATTCTAGGCTTGGGAATGNATCCACCATGGAAAAGGGAGGGGGTTGCATAACAATGAGTCCTCAGAGCAACATGGTGAGGGAGTTATTGTCATCCCCATGCTATGAATGAGAAAACGGAGGATTAAGGGACAAGATACAGCTCTAGATTCACAGCCCTCCCCTTCACTACACTATTCTCTTACTTTCCATGTGTGACTATCTCAGTCTTCAGGAGATTGTATGGTCCCTGAGACCCTGATCAGGGCTTTGGCCCCTGTCACCCTAGCCACTCACTCCATGAGCAAGGCATTCAGGAGTATGTGTTGCTAAATGAAGACAGGTGCTTTAGGAGCTCTGGACAGTTATGACCTTTCCCACATCCCTTCCAGAACTCAGGGATAATCAAGATCTGTTATCACTTTAGTAAAGGACCCTTGCCTCTACCTATTCCTCAGGGAGGATGGGGAGAAGATCATAACAGAAAGGTGCTGGGCACAGTGACATCATTATTATGGTTATTAGTAAGACCATAACAGTTGTGGAAGCAGCTTCTGATTTCACAGGCCCCACAGTCACTCGGGGGGCTTGGCTCATCCTCATTGGGGCTTTCAGCTCTCTGCACGTGCCTGTCCTCTTTGCTTGAGGAAATGATCTGAACAGGTGCAGGACCATGACCAAACTTGACATTAGGAAGATTGAACAGTCACCTCTGTTTTCCTTTGTTGAGGCTTATTTTTTGCCCCGTCTCTAAATATTAACACTAAGTCTACCTCAGTTTGTGCACACACACACACACACACACACACACACACACACACACACACACAGAGAGAGAGAGAGAAATTTGGAGCCAAAAACAGGTGGCAGGAGAGAGCCCAGTGATTTTACATATAATTCAACAGAACTTGAGATAGATCCAGTCATTCAAGTGTCTTATATTGCCAAAGGAACCTGTTTGGGCAGCTGTTAGGAGTAAAGCCTGACTGTAGGAATGAAGTCTTGCCCTGCAGGAGTAAGAAAAGAGTGATTTAGGGGAGGGACTCATAGAACCTAACAATTGGAAGTGGTGGTTCCCAAACTTGAGCACATATCACTCTTGACTGGGTTGCTTATGAAAGAAGAGTTTCTGGGCCCCTTAGTCCTCATTATTACTCCAGCAAGCCAGGCTCATTTCTGCACAGTCGAGGTGAAGAAGCTGAGGGATACGGATGGTAGTAACATATTTAAGGGACTGAGATGGGATGGGAAGAGTCCAATTTTTTCCTCTGTTGATGGCTTGGGAAGTTTATGAAGGACCATAAGAATGGCAGTCTTGAGCAAGTGCTGACAGCCTGGAGTTCATACTCGGAACACCTGAGGGTCACAGCCTACCTGTTCAGTGCACTAGTGAGGTATCCATTTAGTGATCTGGCTTCCTCTGTCGAAAGTTCCTCTGGATCCCACGTGCCCATTGACAGTAGAGGCTGCAGAGGAAAGGAAGTCCAAGAGGGCCCCTCAGGTTGTTCTGGGGAGCATACCTTCACACAACACCACAAGATCAACATCATCAGAGGTCTCCATCTGTCTGTCAGTCTGTGGTGTGCCAACCTCTACAGAAAGTGTTCTGGTTTGAATGTTGCATGTCTTCTACAGGCTCATGTGTTTAGCATGTGGGCATCAGCTTATGGCACTGATTTGGGTGTTTTGGAACCTCTGAGGGCTATAGCCTGATCCCATTGCTGGTCCCTTCTTGGCTTCCTGGCTAGGCCATGATGTAAGGAGTTCTCACACATGCTCTGCTGCACCACCTTGCCCACCATGACGGACTGAAATCCTTAGAAACCAGGAACCCAAATACATCCTTCCTGCCTCAAGCTGCTTTTGCAGCAAGTATTTTGTCACAGAAAAGAGAAAAGCAAGTAAGACAGGAAGGACCCAGTCCTTGAATTTATGTGGTAGATTCAAGGGAGGCTTTGCCAGTGAAATCAACTCAAGTTCCGGAGTCTCAGACAGAAGCAACCGCAGATCTGGTCTTTGTTGTTCTGCCTCCCAGTCCTTGTCGGTGTCTCCATTCATGTGTTCCTTGTGGGCTTCCCATTTGCAAAGCTCCTTCAGACCGCCTTCAGTGATTTTGCTGTCTCTGAGCCCTACCTCACAGTTATTTACTTAACATAATTTAAGTTGTACTTTTAAAAAAATTTAACATTAATTGTTTTGAAAAGCAACTTCTGCACTGATTATATCCATTTCTTGGTGCACAGCACAGAAATTTCCAAGCCTAGGAGCTAGCCAAGAGCAAAATCCTAACGCTTGATTGTCTGCACAGCCCTGTGGGACAGAGGGAGGGATGACTGGTCAGGTGGGTATCCTTTCCAATTTAAAGGGGTGAGAGCTTCAGGTGGAAACACAGGGAAGGGCATATTTGGATGAGCCAGGTTAGGTTAATCTCTAGAATATAAGCCACACTTTGGGAAACACTGCTTGGTCCACACCAACCAGCCCATGGCTTTGGAAGGAGCCACACTAATCTACCCCTCTGAGCACCTAGTGGCCTTGCTCTCAGTCTTCCTGGACACATGGCCCTCTTCCTCTAGAGTTTGATCTTTTGGCCTCTTGCTGATGCCCTCCTGGGCACCCCAGAGCATGTTATACATGTTTCCAAGCTTTATTTCAAAGGCAAGCTTGGGCAGGGAGATTGGTATATGGCTATCTGTGTACTCCCAGTGTACAACTGAGTTTATTTTTCTTCATAAAATATAAATTTGGGGACTGGCACGATGGCTCTGGGTAAAGGCACTTTCTGCTGACTCTGACACCCATGTTTGGCCCTCAGGATCCAGATGTTGAAAGAAGAGAAACAAGTGGAGGTTGGTCTCTGACCTCCACACATGCGCTGTGGTATAGGTGCACACAAGACCAGATGACTGGACCATGTAGGCATACCAGGCCCTGCTCCTTGCTAGAATGGGCTTAGACTGTGAGAGCACAAAGGAGGCCTTCCTTTCAAGATGCCAGTCCTCAAGAATGGAGGCTGGGGCACCAGACAGCCTTCTCACTCTCACTATCTCACAGGTTCTAGGATTTTCTCAGAACCCTGAAGCAGACCATGTTACTATGAATTCACGTTACCCCCCCCCAAGGTATCATGTATCCTAGAGTTGTCTCAACCTTTCTTGTGTAGCCAAAGCTAGCCTTGAGTTCCTGATCTTCCTGCCTCTACCTCCTGAGTGCTGATATCATATACATAGACACGTGTACTTATGCACACAAATAAATAAATAAAAATATAAACTTAAAAAATATTATAATACATATAAACATATACATAGAATTTTCAAATAGGGGTCACACGCTAGGTTCTGCGCTAAGAGTTTTGCTTATATGACCTGACATATTCTTGTGTCAGCTTTGTATCGCTTATCAGGTGAGGAAAATGAGGTGGAGGGCATTAGAGTTTCCCTACAACTTACAGAGTACAAATTCAGGCCCAGTTCTGCTGCAGCTTATATATCTCAGCTCTACACTGTTTAGTTGTGTTTGCTGGGGGACAACACAGGGTTGGTTATTGAATATATGACACTAGTGAACGAATGAGTGAGCAAAAGACACAGAATATCGCCCTCTACTACTATGTAAGGCCCATCTGACTGGCTGGCTATATACTGGCCCTCATTCAGTAGGTGGGAGGTGATTATAGGGATGCATTAAGGATGTAGCCAGGGTAGAGCACTGGGGGGATATGGTTCAGTTGGTTGGGTACTTGCCTAGCATGCACAAAGCTTGTGGTTTAATCCCCAGCGCCACATAAACCCGGCATGGTGGTGCATACCTCCCATCACTCAGGAGGTATAGACAGGAAGATCAGGAACTCAGGGCTAGCCTTGGCTACCTATCAAGTTTGAGAAAATCCTGGGATACATGAAACCTTGGAGAGAGTAGAAGTGAGAGGGATGTAAATATATTGAGTAAGACCNTGCCTCTGGTACCTCAGCCTTCAATCAGAGCACTGGCCTCTTGAGAAGAAGGCCTACTTTGTCCTCTCACAGTCTAAGCCCATTCTAGCAAAGAACAAGAACCCAGTGAATGTGTACACAGTCCACTCATCCAGTCTGAAGTCAATCATTTTATTCTTTGTCCATTCATCTATGGTAGGGCAAATCTCGGTCTCACAATCTGCCTTTATAGATGGCTCTCTGCTCTTCATGGTGAAGCAAGCATGCTGGTACTTCCCTTTCTGGGCTTCTGTTCCCTCTACTGTAAAAATCCCATTGTTGGATTTCTTTACTAACATGNCATTCTCTAGTCTAGAACCCAGTCAGAGGCATGGGGCTNGTAGACCTGGCTCTTCCACAATGGGCCTGGGGCCATTTAANCCCTGTTCTCTTGTCCTTTGGCTCCGGCAGGTGACTCCTAGCACAGCTGGGAGAGTAAGCCATTTCTTCTGCCCAGACAGCAGGCTTTGGAAATTATTCAGGAATAACAAACAGGCCAGAAACATTTGCATAAGGAATCACACAGAACAATACATGTTATTTAAACCATCCCTGGTTGGCAACAGAGGCAAAAAGCAGCTGAGANAAATCTGCATTGCAGATCAGCCTTATTTGGAGCAAGCNGGCTGGTGTAGGGGTGGGGGCACGGCTTGAGGCANGGAGAGAAGAAAGCATCCTTGTCCAGGCACCCCTTCCCAAGCGTGCTCTCTTCGTCTGCCTTTCTATTGCTCACGTGCATTTTTTCTCATTTCTCTCCTTCCCTCCCTTCTTCTTCCGAGATTAATGGAAACAATTTGTCTTCTAATGTGACTACAGCTTATGAATTCTTTGTCTCACTCTAATCCTTTAAATTATCCACATAATAAAATATGTATCCAGTGATTTCAGGTCATAATTTGATCTTCTAGGGGAAGAGGGGAGAGGAGGGAACTGAAGCCAGACATTCTCCTGGTTTGTTCCTCTCCATTTGTCTTTATTTGTCATCTTTTAATGCTTAGCCATCTCCCCCACCCCTCCTTTCTGCTCCTGTGTGCATCATACTTCCATGGTGGGCCTGAGTCCTGGGCATTGGAAGGGGCACTGAGGGAGCCCTTGAGGTNTATGAAATGAAGCCACCCTCACTCCTTCACCTGCTTTGGAATTGATGGTGATCTNCCTTCTGATAGCAGCAATTGGGTTTCACTTTTGCAGGGCAATGGGGCAGAAGATTGCCTCTAACTACCAAAGGCCTCAAGGGAATCTTTAAATACCCAGGTCTCCAAATCCTAAGCAGTAAGGAGGTGACAATNCAGTGTTTACCAGTGAAGGCTGACCCTTGTATGTATGCATAACATCAAAGGACAGTTCTCTTCAAAAGATACTCCCTTGCTTCTGGAGAGTCTTACCATCAGTACTCCAAGATCCCAGATGCTGACTGCTCCCAAATTCATTGAAGGATGGACTTCCCTGACACCTGAGACCCCTTGANTGCACCNACTTAGAGGGTGAGGCTTTTTTCCCCCTTCAGTACTGGAACTTTGAAGCTGCTGGATAAATGCTACACCNCCAAGCTATATCCCTAGCCCTTTTTGTTAACTTTTTATTTTGAAATATTGTCTCACTTGGTTGCCCAGGCAGGCCTTGAACTTGTGATCCTCCTGCTTCAGCCTCCTGAATAGCTGAGATAACAGTCTGTATTACCAAGCTTGGATGGAGAAGTTTTCTATAATCTGCAGTGGTTGTGTTGAGGCTAGAGAGATGTCTCCACAGTTAATAATACCCGCTGCTCTTTCACAGGACCTGGGTTCAGTTCTCAGCACCCACATGGTGGCTCACAACCATCTGGAACTCCAGTTCCAGGGGACTCAGTACCCTCTTATGACCTCCACAGGCAACAGGCACACATATGTGTACACATATATACATAAGAGCAAACATTCATACACATAAAAATAAATAAATAAATAGAATCTTTTAAAACCACCANCAACNAAAAAGCTTGGCTCTGCCCTCGTCAATATTCTGACATGTGTTCTGGCTCTCAAAGTGCCCTTGCCCATCATCTAGTGACTTGGGGAATCCTAGGAAGACAGTTTATTTCAGAACCCATCCTCAGGCCTCATGCTAAGGGTGCAAGTCTCATGCACACACTCCACTGCCAAGCAGGCAAAGGCCAGGAAGGAATTCCAGAGACTGATCACGCCCCCTACCTCCCTACCCACAAGGCAAAGCATCTTCCTCAGTCTCCTATAGGGATTCTTTGTTCTCAGCTGACTCTTGTCTATACCACATGTCTATACTCCACCATGTGTGTAAACTCTTCGGTGACAGAGGGGCTGGAAGGTCCTGTCAAATGAGGCCTGTCGGGGAGAAGGCAGCAAGACTGGATGTTCTGGTACACAGGAGGGAGTGGCTGTTGGCCAGGGGTGAGAGGGGCTTGGGACTCCTCTGGGCTGTCTGTGGGTCTTGGGGCAATGGATTGTACTGCAGTTAACCACTGGGTGACAGAGGGCATGGATGTAGACTGNTGGAGAGGTGGCAACCAGGAGGGGTGAGTGGGGGAAGTAGATGGAACCAGGAATTTCTGAGTCAGGCCCAGCCTCCCCTATCTGGAACACAACCAGCAAACATTTATGTAACTCATTCGGAGGCAAAACCTGCCCTGAGCTCTGGCTATTTATAGTGTTTTATTTATCCCGCTTGGCGTGAATATTCATGCCTTGCACTGCAGAAGTATTAATGTGCCNGATGGCAGGGAGTCTGCCCAGACACCGCGGGGCAGTACACACANAGGGGAAAAGTATCATGTCACTGTCCCCAAACCTGGACCCTTATCAATTCCGAAGCACACCAGGCCCCATAGGGTTAGGTGAGGGTTCATGGGCCTATAACAAGCATGAACACCCAACATGAGGGATTGTTACAGGGGACAGAGGTGCAGACATAGAGGGGTCAGTTCCTGATCAGATCTGGGAATGAGGGGGACAAGTGGGTAGGGCTTGAGCTGAGTGCAGGCCTAGAATATGGTAAGTTCAGAGGTAGGAATTCTATCAGAAACTNTATAGAAGTTTTATATAGTCAATTACTTTCTCTTCCNAGAGAAAACAGGTTCATNTCATAGAAGATGTTCAGCCAGATCCAGGGTAGGCTTCTGAGTACTGGTCACATAGGACACATGGCTCACAATAGCTGAGTTTACATCTTGCCTCCTTGGCCTGTGGGCTGTGACAGGGCTGGCTCTTCTGAGGGGTTTCCAAACATGTACATCAGGAAGTAAGGACAGCTA
>LZPO01076407.1:6940-24503 GCA_001675575.1 Neotoma lepida
GTGGTCACACCCAAGATATACATTGCTCTCACTTTCCCCAGCTTCACACTGAGTGTTCTGGGCCATCTTGGCTATTTTCCCTAGGAACTGGGGTGCCCTTTGTGTCGCTTTCTGGATCAGCGCTTGCTTAGATTTGCTCAGAGATCTGCCCTGTCTTTCTCATCATGTTCTCTTGGGTCAGACCTTCCCAGTCATCACTTTCCGTGAAATCCAAGATCCCGACTTTCTCTCAACAAGGGTCTTTTGACTGTGGTCCTCACAGGTTGTGTCTTTACTCCACTGTCATCCCCTCAGGGCAGTTCTACATTGTCAATGTTAAATAGTTCATTACACTATACTCTAGCTTCTGCTATTTAATGCTCTCAATCTACTTGTTATTCTGCCCCAGGAAATCTCTTTTGCTGCTTTCTAGAACTGTCTAGGTCTTTTGCAGTTCCCTTATGATGGTTATTTTGTCAGAGATAGCTTATCTTTTAGAATCTAGGGGACAGCTCTGATGAGAGGAAATCATGATCTGATCCATTAAGTTCAAATCAAGAATTCACCTGTCCCTCTGATGGTCTCTGCATTTTCTCAGAACTCTGGTGAGGTTGATTTGGGGTCTTGTCATTCTATCTCCCATTTCTTTTATATTTTACATGAGTGGGATGCCTCCTCTAACCAAGAAGGGCTCCTATCACATCATGTTGTTGACCATGGAGGATCAGGATACCACAGTTGCTGCTAGCCTCTTGTCTGACATCCCTGACCTTCAACCTTCTCCTGCTTCTTCCAGTGCACCAGACTTGCAGNCTGGCAGGATTCTGTAGGGCTGCTGGCTCAGTGNGAAGCACTTACATACTTAAGCTCTACCAGAGACGTCCACTCCCTCTTTCTATCAGCTGAGCCCCACCTCTCTTCCTGGGGCCCTGACCAAGTCTGCTTCTGTTTTCTACACTGTCATCATTGGTGGTCATATGCCTCTGTCCTCTGGTCCTCTGTTTCAACCATTCTGGAATCTCTGGGCTCCCTTTTTCTCTGCAGTCCCTGCCCCCAAACCCAATAGTAGGATTAGAGACAGAATGAAATCCCATTCCCCCAATCTCTTGGCTCCATTGTATGGCTGACAAGTAAGTATTAGCAGACAAGACACTGAGCAGTATCTGAGGAAACAGGCATTTGTTTCCCTTTCAAATAAACACTAANGGTGACCTGATCCTTAAGGATTGAAGGAAAGTTCCCTAAGGAATGAAGGGCAAAGCACAGCGTTGCAAACACTGAGAGGACCAGGGGCTCATGCTGGGGATGTTCCAGACTGACGGATTCTCTACGGAATCTTGGTCACATTCTTAATTCACTCATCAGCCTTTTATTAACCAGAGAAAGCTCAAGTGGGCTGCAGGACACCCTCCCAGGCCAACCCCACTAGGAACTCTAGAGCTGGGCTGTGAACCTTGCAGCCCACACTGCCTCCAACTGAGAGTGGAACAAGGCATGGGCCACACTTCCGCAGAAACAGGCATTGTGGACAAATGGAATTTTACGGCTTGGTCTAAGTGGATTATTTGTCTTCAGTAACTTAGTAAATTATATTAGAGTAACAATTTGATAAGTAAAAAATTCCCATCATAAATGGAAAATGGGCCTCTGCTTTAATGAAGCTTAACCAATATGATTCACACCAGCATCCCATGAAGAGTGCATGCACGGTGGGGGAGGGGAGGGCAGCAGCCTTAGACACACCACAGGCCAGGCCTACTCAGTCTGCTTCACCCACATGCTTGTCACCATTCAGGACAAAAGTCAAGCCAACAGGCCACTTCCAAGCCTTGTAAGGAGCCCTTCCCCAGCAGTGTGGCTTCCCGGATTCCCTTGTCAGTCACAGTTCAAATCCTAGAGAAATACAGTATAGGCCATTTCAGTGTGGCCATGCTGTAGAGCAGGACCACAGGCTTCTGGGAGGGTCTGACCCTGGTGCAATCCTTCCAGCCCTGCTTCCCTATCCTCTCTGCCCTCCCTGCCTACAGCCATGGCCACCAGGCCTATCTATCTCAGTTTCCCAGGCTCTAGGTTTCTTGGGGGGGGGCAGAAAGGAGGACAGGAAGAGCTGTCCTGAGGGATGAGCCCCTGGACAACTGCAGTCTGGTTTGTCCAGGAATTTCATGCATGGAGCAGGAATGTAGAAAGCTGCTTCCCTCAGCCCAGGTACCAACAAAACTGTAGGGGTGCTGGGGTGCCCTGCTTTTCCTAGCAGAAATCAGAGAACACTGTCACATGTGTGGAAATTTCTGGATGGGAAGGGAGGATGAGGTGCTTGCTGGGCTCTTATCAGCTAGGGATTATTATGTAATTNCTGCATCTCGTTACCCATCCAAGCCTCTGTATTCCAGGGATCCCTCTTCAATGGCCCCCAATGCTGGACCCCTCCTGCTTCTGCTCCCCTGTAACAAAAGCCTGGGAGGCCTGAAGAGCACAGTCAAACCCTGGAACATGATGGTTTACAACCATGGTGTGTCCAGAGTGGAGCACCTTGGCACAACCCTTGCTGTCCCAGTGCAGGCACCTGGACCTTCATGCAGAAGGCTCCCACAGGCAAGGCACAGAGCAGAGATGTGGCCAGAGGGAGGAGAGCCAAGGCCATCCGAGAAGAGTGTTGGTGGCCAGTGTCTACCTGTCTTAGCAGAGCACCTTCAGTCTGTCCCAGCACNCCTCCCTGTGTCCTTGTACCTCTAGTCCTCAGAGGAAACACATCACAGGACCACTGCAGGAAAACTCAAGGAGAACTCTACGGTTCTTATTATATGGTGTGTTAGTAACTTTCTGTTGCTATGATAAAACACCAAGACCAAAAGCCACTGTGGAGGAAAGAACTTACTGGGGCTTACGGTTCCAGGGGGAAGTGTGGCAGCAAGGAGGCAGGCATTATGGCCTGAGCAGAAACCTGAGAGTTCACATCCTCAACTACAACCATGAAGGAAGCAGAGACAGAACTAGAGGCAGAGTAGGGCTATATACTTTCACCCCAGTGACATACTTCCTCCAGCCAAGGCTGCACTTCCNAAACCTTCCCTGAAAGTGCCACCAACTGGGGACCAAGTGCTCAAACCCGAGAATGTGGGGACATCTCATTCAAANCACTATATTCCGTAATGGCGAAAGAGCAGGTTTTATTTCAGATCCTTTCAGCATTACCCTGTCTTAATCACCAGTTAAGGAAACAGCAGCTGTAACTACTTCGCAGTAAGTCTGCCAGGGCCAGGCTCAGGCTCACTGCCCCGCCGTGAGCACTAAGTCAGGAGATGCTCCTAAGCTTTGAGAAGGAATGATGTTTGAAACATCCTGCAGGGCTCATGTGCTGCCTCACAGAAGCCCAGAGCTAATTTTGCTAAAGTTCTTTCCATCTGCCCAGAGACTGGGCATCATTCTGCCGCCCACCATTTGTAGAAAAGAGCTCCTCCCTGACAGGGGCTAGTGAAACACTGAGGACAAGCCAAAGCTAGCCTGTGACAGTTTCGAAGTCACCTAGTTGGGCTTTATCCTCTCTACTATATAGTCCCAACCACTTCCCTGCAATGGCACTCTCATTTGTGGCTGTCAACTCCTGCCTGTCTACCATCTACACTATAGTTTATGTCCCTGTCCCTCAGCCCAGGCNTCTTTAACCCAGGCCTCAGACTCACTGTNCCCATGATGAGAATATAATCCAACACCCAAGCTGGGCAGACCCCTAGGATTAGCCTAGGTGGCTCAGCCAGGATCCCACCCCAGGGATGTATGGTTGCATCCTCACTGTGTGCAGTATACAAAGGTCCCCGTATGAACAGTAACCCTGGTATCTACTGGGATGTGACAACACCTACACCATCCTTTAAAAAAAAAAACTTATTTTTATACACCAAGGATGGGGCTGAATATTGACCTAGAGCTCTGTCCCAGCTCCTTCCCCAAAACAACCTACCCTGCCTCCTCCAGCCCCAGGCTTTCAAGCCTTCCTGTAAGCCCCCCAATGCTTCCTATATGTCTCTGGAAGTGAGAGTAGACACATCTTGTCTAGGCCCTTCTTGCTCCTAGCCACCTGCTGAGGTCCCAGAGAGCCCGCTCCAAACTCTAACACTCTATCCACCCTTANCAACCCATGCTAACTATCAAGAGNCCTGGCTTTGTGAGGGTTGGACTTCCACTCTGCAGTGACCTTGGCAATGTGACTGTGTATAAGCCTAGAATGGGCAGACTAGAATGTTTGCTCTAGAAATTCTCCCAGACTGNGAGTGTTTAAGAGGAAGGAGTTCATCTGCAGCCCATCTCCAGTTGTCACTTTGGCTCTACAGTGTATGAACTCTGAAAGTCAAGGACAACAACTATGGCTCCCACACCTAGAGGCCTCCCAGAGCCACCTGGTCCACACACACCAGCTACCAGGGACAAAAAGCACCATGTGCAGAGGTTCATGGAGTCTACACATTACTCCATGGGAGAGAGGTGCTGGTGAAGGTGATAGACAACAATGATTGCCATCTGATCCATCCTAGAGATGTGAGATGGAGGGGCAGGGTACCTCTGTTGCACAGAAGCACGGTGATGCTGTGGCNCAGTGACAGTGACATCAGGGTGAAAAGATGGCTACAGTGAGTCATAGCTGCCTTTGAATGCACCTCACTGTCCCACTGTCCCTTTGAAGACAGATATGCTGTAGAGGGCCCTCCTAACTTGCTTACCCTGGAGCAGAAGCACCCCTCCTTTGGCATGGTCTTCCTTAGTCATCCAGAGCCACTGTTAGCAATCCTGAGTCCCCATAGTTAANAGACAGACAAGTCTGGCAGAGTCTGGTGCACTGAGAAAGGACCACTAAGAGAGCCTCAGCCCACGCAACTANATCAGACTCTGGAGTCTCCCAAGTGCCTTCTTCAGTGGGAGCTCCTGCATCTCTCAACTTTACCAGGAATAACTGTCAAGAAGAAACTGAGTACAGTGAAGTTGTGCAATGAACAGGGCTCTGTGTGAGCTGAGGCCCCACAATCGAGTTCATCAGCACAGCTGTCATCCTTAACAATTACATTAGCATATGTGACAAAAACNCTTCAAAACTCCAAGCTTCTCAGCAAGCTTGGAGTCTCTATACAGAATTGTTAAGGTAGTCAGCAGGCTGTGTTCTCCATGTTAGAGCTCACTGGGCCTGGATAACTAAGACTCTGCATCCTTTCAGATCTCCTCATCTCCCACCCCAGGCCCTGGCAACCACCATTCTACTCCTTGCAACTGTGAGCTCTACTGGTTTAGATTCCACATACTAGTGAGATCATGCAGCAGTCTTTCTGTGCCTGGCTTAGTGCAATGTCTTCCAAGGGACCAGAAAGGCAAGATCTCCTCCTTGGATNATACTCACATGTTTAATGTACACATATATTACACACTGATATGCACAATATGCATATCACTGCGTGCCACTTATGGCTAGAATCAAATGCAATTTTGCATACCATGACTTGTTGAGAATGGACATGAAGGACTTTTCCTGTCTTGGCTGTTGGGAATAATATTGCAATGACCCTGAGTGCAGATGTCTCTCAGAATCGACTTCACCTCCTTCAGACTGATCCCCAGAGCAGGATCATAGATCATATGGCACTAATTTTCAGGAATCTGCAAACTGCTTTCCATAATGACTATGCTGACTTAAAATCCCACCAACCATGTGAAAACAAAAATGTTATTCCTCAAATTCTCTAGGACAAGTGCATGTGAGATGGGTAGGTACAAGGTCAGAGGTGAAGATGAGCACAAGGTCAGAGGTGAAGATTGATACACGGTCAGCAGTGGAGATGGGTACAAGGTCAGAGGTCAGGCTGAGAGTTATTTGTAGTTACAAGATACTCAGGAAATATTGGCTGTGTAACTGAGGAACAGATAGAGCCCAACCTCTCCAGCCAGCCAGGAACTGAAGTACAGGAGCAACACAGCCAAATCCATCACGACAGACCAACACTAGCAACACAAAGTTGCATTAATCATGCTNCGAATGATGTTTAAGCATGATGTTATTAACGGACTGTGTATCCAGTGTAGTACTAAATTGTTTATGGATATATACATTTGATTAATACACTAACAGTTTACAAAGGGGATGATAAAAGCCAATTTCAAGGCATTTAGCTATAGAGAGGAAGGGGAAAGACTTTGCAGTACAAGCAAAATTTAATTTCTAAGTAAATAAACAAAAGACCTGAGGCAGGAAATTTAAAAAAAAAAAAAGAAACTCTTTCAGATTTGATATCCTGGGTATCAAGTGCATTTGTTGAATTATCACCTAGACTTTTATGTATATTAAACATTTTTCATAATTAAGAAAAACACCAGGGACAAATTTTGTCTTCCCTAGTCATCNACAGTCTTACCTATTTGTAGAGTTCCCTNACCTGGGTAGCCCAGGCCTGAGAACCACAGGACATGAAAACAGAAGTAGACTTGTCAGCCTCCTGCCCTGCCTTATCTTCTCACGGTCTGGTCAGCATAACCTTGGGCAGCCCCGCTCAGTGTCTTTTTTTCTGGCAGATGAGCACTGTGGGAATGTTCCCAGCTGCTCCTCTTCTGCTGGTCACACCTCTTCCTCTAGTCCCGCACTGTGGGATTTCTACCCATGTGCTCTTTTAGAAACTGTCCCCAGTCTCAGCGCCTAGCATTCTGGATTATAAAGATACCCAAAGGAATGAAAAAGCTCATAGAGAAGTTATTCTTGCCCATCAGCTACTCCTGTCCATCAGCTACTCCTGTCCATCAGCTACTCCTGCCCATCAGCTACCCCTGTCCATCAGCTACCTCTGTCTGTCAGCTACTCTTGTCTTAATTAGGGTTTCTACTGTGGTGAAGAGACACCATGAACATGACAACTCTTAGAAAGAAAACATTTAATTGNATAGCCTACAGTTTCAGAGGTTTAGTCCATTATCATCATAGCAGGTCATGGCAGTGTGCAGACAGACATGGTGCTGGAGAAGGAGCTGAGAGTTCTACATCTTGAGTCACAGACAACAGGAAGTAAACTGTGTCACTGGGTGTGGCTTAAGCATAGGAGACCTCAAAGTCCACTTCCACTGTGACACACTTCCTCCAACAAGGCCATACTTACTCCAACAAAGCCACACCTAATAGTGCCACTCCCTGTGGGGACCATTTTCTTTCAAACCACTGCACTTGTCCATCAGTTACTAGAGGAAGGGAGAANGTAAACCCTGATACTAGTGACATCAGATTTCCCTAAAGCTGCATACCAGCTTTCTAGTAGTTTCTATTTGGTTTACAAAATAAAATGAAGTTCAAAGGTGACTACAGATTAACTAAATTCAAATTACACATGGCATATACTTTTTAAAATGTGGTAAATAAGGCCAAAAAAAAAAAAACCCACCTACAACCTCCTTCAGTTTTTTTATAGCAAGGTANTAAAAGGAATAATTTTTCACCTTTAATTGTATCATTAAATTTTACTTATAATTTTTGGCACTGGAAAAACCGAATGGCCTTCTGGCACCAGGAGATTCCCCAGTGTACACGTATTTACATAGATGTATTTCTGAGGCCGTTCAAATGAAGAGAACTATTTCCTAGTCTTCACTCAGATTCAAATACACCAACTTCAGCTGTGCAGGCAAATGCTGGGCCATGATTTCCTTTGAAATATTCATCAGCAGGCCACTTCATGACACAATTACCTGCCGGTAATGCAGAGCACNGCCCTTTTAAAATTCACACCGACATCCCTGTGTTTGGTGCATAGGCCAGTAATGAGAACTGTAAATCACACTTCATTATGCGGCCAAATTCTGGAGCACAAATGAGCCGGCTTCAAAGTGACCCATCTATCAACTCCACGCCAACCTGCATTAGCTCTGGCCAGATACTTATTGGCAGGTGTCTGTCCATGTCTGAGAGCATTCCAGCTGCTTAAATGACAAAGGTCACAGGCTATCACATCTGTGTATCACAAGGCAGATTCTCATCTCTGTAATCTTGGGAAGGAGGCCTAGGGGAAGGAGATGACCCTTGTGGTCTATGCCAGCTCCTGGGACTCTGGCTGATGCCTTCAATATATCAGGAATCCCTGACTGAAGCCAGTCTTTGAAAGCCAGTGGGTATCAGAACACAGGAAATAATACTGTCAGGACGTGTAAGTTCTTAATTGACATTAGCCCTTCAGTTAATGTATTGATGAGAGTTCTCCATCAAAACACAGTTCTCTGTGTGTCTGTGTGTCTGTGTGTCTGTGTGTGTGCCTGTGTGTGTGTCTGTGCACACATGTTCATGCTAAGAGCAGAACTGAGGAAAGTGACACATGCAGCCAGAGACCCAGAGAAAGCAGTTTAAGGCCAAAGGTCATATGCTAGCATTTCCTTCTTGCTCATAAGTCAGTCTTCAATCTACTCTGGCCTTCACTGATTGGGTAAGTCCCCCCTACATGATATGGAGCCATCTGCTTTATACAAAGTCCCCTAGTTTAAGTGTTAATCTCATTCCAAAAATATTCACAAACTTCTAGAACACTGCTTGTCTAAATATCTGAGCACGATGGATCAGCAAGCTGAAGTATAAATTCATCATCACAGTCAGTGGCCAGGCAGGTCAAGGTCTGCTTGCGATTTTGAAGGTGTTTTCCAGTGCTATGTCCCCAGGTTCCTTTAATATTCAATTAACTAACAAGAAATCAGCATCCCCTGAGGAGTTCCACTTCCTACATGGCTGGTGGCTCAGAAGGAGCTGACCAGTTCTAGCAGACTGTCTAGAAGAATCTATAGATCATGGGAAGCAGGGGACCCTTGAGTCCCCTGAACCCCAGTTACAGGATCTGCTTCTGGCCCTGTGGAATAAGAACTACCCCCAGCACACAAATGCACCCCAGCAAAAGCCAGCCAAGAACCATACAAAAGGGTGGCCCTGATGTACATGTTTGAGCAAGGGTTTCAACAGGGATCCGTGGTCTCCCAGCACAGACACTCAGGGCAGACCACATAGGACAGTGTGGGATCACAGGGCTGTCTGTTACCACTAAGCCTTACATCACATGAAGCACGCTGCCTGCAAATGTTGCCTCCTTGATGGAGGAAATCAAAGGCACCCTTTGAATGCTGCTGGGTCAAAACTCCATGAATTATACAAGCGTTGAAAGACTGTNGGGGGCAGCGCCTAAGGAANGAAGAACTAACACACCATGCTTCCCTCTCATGTCCCAGATCTCACCATCCCAGGTCTGTCTCACGACTCAGCATTTTTAGAAGACACTGTGCCACCTCTTAGTCTATCAGTGCTGTTATGCAGGAACTCGTGACACCCTCTCCAACCTGAAAAACTCCACCGCTTTTAAATTTTTGTCAAGGACGTTCCTGACAAACTCAAAGGAAAAGATCCTGCTGTGGGCCCTGATTAATTTTACTTTGAAGAAAGAAATGACATCACGCCAGTTAGTAACTCAAAGCCTCAGTGCAAAGGCAACCTTAGCCCAAAGGGCAGGCAGGCAGGAAATGAGCAAGAGAGCTGCAGTTCTGTGGTCAGGCTGCCATGGGCTGGGCTGCCCTCTTGGGAGGCATGCACATGTGAGCATCACCAGCCTAGATTGAGCACCCTGCACCCACGAGGCACCATGGTCGCTGTGAGCCTGCCATGCCTGCCAGACACCATCACTCCAGCTCTCTGCCCAGGGTTTCTCATCTACTTTCTCCAAGGACTGGCCCCTGTTCTCAGAGCTAGGAAGCCCCTTCTCCTGCCCTTCATGTATCCCTTAAGGTCTTTGTCTGTTGAGATTCTTTGGGCTCCCTCCATGATACTCTTGTCCTGTGCTCTGGGAGCTTTAGCCCCCCTCCCACCACTCAAGGACACTTGTAGATAGCACACTGTTCACTGGCCTTCCCTAGGGGATTCCTGTCCCACATCTGTCTAGTGCTCCCCAGATGCAGGAACACCCAAGGCCTTCTACTCTGTGGGAGCACAGGGCCACTGCTGCCAGACAGGCCCCCGGTGACAGCTCCTATCCTTCAGGACAAGTCACTGTCCCTGCCTCAGGTCCATCCTCACTACACAACAGCATAGCATCTCTTGTCCCCCAGGGCAAATCCTGGTGAGAGTTAAGTGTAAGGCTGTCTCAGTGCATAGCATAAAACCCNGTTCTCAGCCAGTGCAGTGGCTGGAAGCTGTAATCCCAGAATCTGAAGGTTGAGGCAGGAGGATTGCAATGAGTTTGAGGCCAGTTTGGGCTACATAGTGAGTTCTAGGCCAGTCTGGGATATACAGTGAGACTGTTTCAAAGAAACAAAAGCAAATCTAGCTTTGCACTTGACGCCATGGGCGTCTCCCTCATGGCATGTCAACAGCAAATAGGCACCTGAAGCTCAGGCTACACTGCCTGGTCATCCACCTGTGGCCCTAGGTAGGTCTTTCATCCACCTGGAGAGGGGCTGGAGCCAATCGTTTGCTATATTGAGGCAATGGAGACAGTCATGCAGGCTGACAAGTTAGGTTTCTATGTTGCTGGTGGGATTCCCCACAGGTGCTTGGCTACTGGAAGCTGTAGGAGGAGATGGCAATGTGGAAATAAGAGGTATACCTGATGCTCAGACAGGAACAACCAGCGTCCCTTAAATGACCTCAGGCTGGGAACTCCTGGAGACAGTGATTGGACCTCAGGTGACCTGTGGCCTTCATGTCCAGCTCAGAGCATGGAGGGTATACTGATGGGCCAGCAGATATTCCTTTCTTAGAGTCAGACAGAAATGGAGCTCTTGGTGGTGGCCTAGGAACCTTCATCTGTAACAAGTTCCCGAGATGAGATGACTCCCACTCAGAGCAGAGATGAAGAACCACTTGCTGGGCTACAAGCTTCTAGAAGAGAGGCCCTTCCTTCTCTTATGGGTCCCCTCTGCACCCTGTACTTCTCTCTCAGTGGGGATTCACAAATGAAAAGATAATNAGCGAATGAAGGAATGCTGTGCAAACTTCCACATCATTTACTAATTGGTAGCTTCCCGCTGAGCCATTCTGATCCCTGACCCCTGACCATCACTGATGGCTGAGCACTTAAATGGCCTCAGACCACCAGCCTTGAACAAACACTGGCACCTGTCCCCCTGCAAATTGGGCTGTGAATGTGCCTTTTATTGCTTTGAGACCAATTTGAACAAAAGGGATCACCTAACAGACCTTCCCCAGGGAACTGCAGATTTAGCAGGAAGTAGACCAAGAGGAGAGTTCCTGATGAGAGGAAACAGGAGACCTGCAGCCCAATGAAAAGCAAGAGTGGGGCCTTCCCGTCAGGCAAGCTGACCTCACCCCCAGGTTCCAGCCCGTGGCTGCTATGGCCACTCACCACCTGCATGCTTCATACACTCATTTGATCAGGTCAGGCCTATTAGTACTTGCAAGTGTGTGAGTGGTGGGGTGGGGAAGGGAGGTCTGTAGTGTGTGCATGCCTGTGTACGTGTGTTCTTGTGTGTGTGTGTGTGTGTGTGTGTGTGGTTTCATAAATAAATACAATGTATTTGATTGTATCTACTCCTCTGCCTAACTTTTCTTGGACCTCCCCATTTCCCTCACAATTTTATGTCACCATCATCCCTTTTTAAAAATAACCCAAACAGTTTTCTCATCTGGACTTGAGGCCCTGATGCACAGACAGGAACTTACACCTTTCTGTGACCCAGGCCTAGAGCCAGTTGAGGTGGTCATAGGCCCAATTACCTTCGTTTTGCTAAAGGGACACAGTATCAAGCTCCTTCTAAACACTTATGCTTATATCCATAGATTGGGGCAGCTCTCAGCTCATCCGGGAGGGAGGCTTCTTTCTGAAGCAAATGGTGGTTAACAGACTNACAACTGGAGGCTCGGCCCTGAATAGGGTGAAGTTTTTAAAAGCATTTTCAAACAAGCTTCTTCAAAATTTCCCCAAAGGAGAAAGCGCCATGTGAGGAAATCACCCATTCATTACTGGGGTGCACAAGGATCACGGCTCCACCAAGGAGTCTCCTTGCCAACCCCACTCCACCCACACACCACTGGATTATTTTCAAGCCACCCTGGGCATCATGCTTCACCACAAATTGCTTCTTTTAGAGCCAAGAACTCTTTCTAAAAGAAGACAGATTCCCACTTAAAA
Source organism: Neotoma lepida (assembly GCA_001675575.1). Lineage (NCBI taxonomy): Eukaryota > Metazoa > Chordata > Mammalia > Rodentia > Cricetidae > Neotoma > Neotoma lepida. Next base: position 19,053 of record LZPO01076407.1, read on the forward strand.
TGTATGTTTCCTCAGTATGACCTAGTGTGCCTTCAAATGTCCACTCACTGCTGCTGTTCGGATGGGCTTCAAATGCATGCTCTCGCTGTGCTGCACACTGTGCAGTTGACCTCATGCTTCTGAAGCGGTCCCAGCACCTCCCTCTCCTGGGACTAGTCCTTTGCTGGAGGGATGGTCCACCCAGTCTTGACAGGGTCATTCTCACAGTAGGTGTCCCATCTGTCCTTCCCTCCTACTTCCTGGAAACTAGCAAGGTTGGACTCTGAGTTGTTTGGCACATTTTACCCCATCAGGAGACAGAAATGTCTGTGGTCTCCTTAGGATATGATGCTGGAGCAGCAGGCCCAGGTGCTGCCATACACAGCCATCCATCATACAGCTCCCTGAGAGAGCTGGGTCCAGGTGCAGCCAGGCAGGACCATCCAGTGCCAAGTTCCCCTGGCTGGCTTCTGGGGGACTGGTGAGCACTGCTCTGGTCCCTTGCTTCCTTAGAGGCACACTGCAGGTCTTTCACCCCATCTGCACCTATACGTGCATTTCTCCCTGAAAGAAGTGTGCCCCTTCCAAAGCTGCCTGGTCACTAGGAGAGAAAATGTATGCCCAAATCTTTCCTCTTGTTTACCAGCTGGTGACTTAGCTGCCTCCAAAGGAAAGCTAAGTTTTCNTCAGAAATTANAGTGAATTCATATATCTCTAACTACCCCAATGAGTGGTAATGAGAAGACCTCCCGATGCCCCTTTGAATCAGGGTGCTGACATGACCATAGGGCCCTGTTTTTTTATGACTAGTGTTCCAGGTTCATCTGGGGCATCCTGACCCAGACCTCTCCTAAGACACCCCAGTCCCTTCTCACAGGACATGGTGGAGGGCTGAGACAGGACTATCCCCCTCCCCACATTCCTCCTGGATACAACAATTTTGCATAAAGAGCTAGGTAATATGACTTCATTTTTAAAGGAAAAATGCATCATAATTTTAAGCAAAGTCTTAATTCATATTTAAGATTATAGAGATTTTAATCCTTTGAATTCATGCTTGATTCTCTTCTCTCTGGTATTAAAAATCTTAGTTCCTATAGCATTACCATAATTACTTATTTGTTTTGCCCTAATATACATATGTAAATATGCATTTCAGTCAGTGTAAACAATTTCAAAACACTAATATTACTACTGCAACTATGTTTATTGAATAGTGCTCTTAATTTTTTTGCCTAAGATATCTGCTAAAGGATTGCACATTCAGACTGCTTGAAAGTCTATTTGATGCAAGTTCTCTATGGGTGATTAAAGCAGAGACTTGATGGAATTTTGGCTTTTTTTAATTCAGTTTTACTCTGGTTTTCAAGGACAGATTTCTTAAATTGGTGTCATNTGGTTTAATAATNAAATAAACTTCACCATGATTCCAAAGTGAAAAGTAGAAAGCAAGGTGTACTGAGAAGATGGGCCTCCCTCCTGTCCCTTCCGCTGTGACTCACTCTCTTCTTAGGATCTCTTTCTTGGTTCTTAGCTTTTCCCTTCATTGGTATTCCATTTTGTGTGAAATATGAGGACATAGCAGTGTGGGAGCGTGCTCACACTCTGTAAGCAATTAACAGATAAGTGATGCCTTGCTTCTCCCAGTAAACAGCACTACAGAGCGCACTGGCCAGGCACATCCACAGTCCTGTCACCTACATAGGAGGTGAGGGTAGACTGGAGTCTGGGTCTATATTGGCAGTCTCTGTGTCATTTCTCCTCTCTGCTATTGAGTACAACTCTAGAGTAAACAGGCCTAGAGATGGGATATTTCATGTTCTTACCAGCTTAACTTAGGGGTCGACTCCAGGCCAACAAGTGAGAATGAAAACATGTTACTTTCTAGAGTGGTCTATGTATTCCCTTCTTGGGGACTGCTGCCATGTCCAGTGGTCTACCCACACTTCCAGGGACTCACAAAAGTCACTGTAGACTCGGGGTTCTCCTTTGCTGGGCATTGGACAAGCATTGTCTCCCACACAGTGTATTTCAAAGAAGGATCATTGTTTAAAATGAAACTTAGCTGAGATAATCCCAGACTCATGCTGTGTGATGAACAACACAAAATGATCCCATAGCCTTTCCCCAGATAGTGGCTACATTTTTAACTCATGGTAAAGGGAACAGTGCTCTATCCTCTGTATGGGCCATGGGCCTCTTGGGTGACTTAGAGAAGGTGACGGATGCCACCCTTGGTGGACACAGCCCAACAACACAGTCAGTTAGGTGTGTGACACATTCTACCAAGCTATTAACCCCAGTGGGAACTAATACACTTGACACTTTTCCCCCAAGACAGGGTTCTCTGTGNAGCCCTGGCTGTCCTGGAATTTACTCTGTAGACCAGGCTGGCCTTGAATAGAGATCCTCCTCCCTCTGCCTCCCAAGTGCTGGGATTAAAGGCGTGCGCCACCACCTCCTGGCAGTAAACACATGCAGTAACCATGAAGGGACATGAAGCACTTGATAATCTTAATCTGGACACATGATCTCATATGGCTGAGTTTAGTTTGCACCACAGACTCTACAGTGCACACGAAGTAAAGGCAGATAGCCCATGTACCCACGTTTGAATGTGAGCATCAGTGCAATTCCCTCTACACAGTCCAGCTAGTTGTTCTCCTTCTCTAGACTGCTGGTGAACAATATTAGCTCATCCATAAGCACTGCATTGCTTGGGCCCTCATACAACCTGATAGTTCACAAGCTGAAGGGAAAGTGTCTGAGCTCTCTATCTGCAGTACTGACGGCTTAGATCCCAGCTACACAGCTTATCTTCAGACTTACAACATATGTATTCAACAGGGTTTTGCTACCATAAAAAAAAAGAAAGAAAGAAAAGAAAAAAAAAGGCTAAAAAGGCTTTAACTTAATATCATCTTCCTGAAGCAGTCACTCTTACAACTGAGTGTTAGCACTCCATTTTTGAGCCTGCTCAAGTCCAGTTTGGAAAGCTTTGCCCAGCACTGCATTTCCAACCCTTGTCTATCCTTTAAAGGAAGAATAAGTGCTAAGCTGGAAGCTGACTCAGTAGTGACAATCAAAGATTACAGGAATATTTACCTAATCGGAGGGTTGAAGACAGTATTTTTGGGACTTTATTTTGGGGGAAAACTTAACACATGATCACCAGTGACTCTGCAATTTTAGGGGTTTTAGAAAATTAATTAAACATTAGGTAATACATAAGTGTTGGGGGTTTTTACCATGAGTTGGGGAGATGGCTCAGATGGTTAAAGCATTTGCCATGACAGTGTGAGGACTGGATTAGGAGTCCCAGAACCCATGGGAAATGCTGTATAGACATGGTGCTCCACCTGTAATTCCAACCTTGGAAGGCAGAGACAGGGGATGCCCAGAGCAAGCTGACTAACAAGACTGAGACCCTGTCTCAATGAATAAGGTAGAAGAGCAATAGAGGATGACTCCTGTCACCATCAGCCTCAGGCCTCCACAGGCACAAGCACATTCATGCATACTACACATAGAAGAATATGAGAAGCAAAACACACACACACACACACACACACACACACACACGACTATGTGCATTTTTATGTAAAATATGCCAACAGTCCAAGAACTTTTAGCTTTAGCATGCTTTCACTGTCTGAGAAGAAATGCACTGGTAGGACAGCCAACTCTATCCATAAGAGCTGAGACACTGAAAGGAAACAGCTTCCTGTAGTGATATTTATTTGTGTACCCCAAAATTATTTTATTTGTGCACCCCAATAAAGCTTATCTGGGGACAGAGGAAAAAGCCAGCCACTATATTAAACATAGAGGTCAGGCAATGGTAGCACATGCCTTTAATCCTATCACTGGGGAGGCAGAGATCTGTCTGGATCTCTGTGAGCTCAAGGCCACACTGGGAACAGAGCCAGGCGTGGTGGCACACACCTTTAGTCCCAATGCTAGTTAACCATAGAAGTCTGAAGGTCTGTACAGACAGACAGACAGGAAGTGATAGAGCTGGGCAGAAAGAGGAAGTGATGGAGCTGGGCGGAGAGAGGAAGTAAGATGGCAGGGCACAGAAAGGTATATAGGTACATAAGTATATAGGTATACAGAAAGTAGCTCTCTCTGGAGGCTGAGGAGTTGATAAGGTGAGGTTGGCTGTGGCTTGTCCTATTCCTCTGATCTCTCAGTTTTCACCCCAGTATCTGGCTCCAGGTTTTTTATTAATAAGATCACTTAGCAATTCGCCTCACAGGTTCCTAAACATAAAGAGTGTTTATCACCTCCTCAACTATTCCTTTTTGCACCACTGTTTTTGCTTTGGTTATAATTTTAGATAAAGGAAGTGTAGGATATGTATTAATGGAGACTTTCTTTATTCCACAAGATATTCCTGAAGGAAGTGTAAGATAGGTATTAATGGAGACTTTCTTTATATCCCTGATGTTCCTGAAATGTAAGATAATATGTATTAATGGAGACTGTCTCTACATTCCACAGGATGTTCCTGAAGGAAGAGTGGGACATGTATTAATGGAGGGTTCCTTTACAGTCCTGGTGTTCCTGANGTATAAGCTATGTATTAATGAAGACTTTCTTTACATCCCACATGATGTTTCTGAAACACATTCGAGTGCCCTGCACAGCTAACTCTCTGGCTGATTTACCCATTTCATCATTTATTGACAGATGTTTAAGTTCCCTAATTTTGCTAATAAAAAAATCACAGCTGTTTTAAGGGTCTCTCCAGAGCAGAGGCTCCAAGTCACTGAGGCCCACACCCAACCCTTCTCCTTCAGCTCCCAAAGTGCTGTGTATGTCGCTGGCCAAGGGGCACTGTGTGGTAACTGTTGTAAAGCAGCACTGCGGACAGAACTCGGAAAGGATGGACACACCTTCTGCCTCTGCTGAAGCAGTGTGGCCATTAGCTGAGGATGGGGCTTTAGTGCTTGTAACACAGAGAGTGTGAGTGAGCAGCTGAAGTCTTCATCCCAATTTTCACAAAAACAGCCATGTGTGGCTAGCGGCTGCCACAGAGACACAGAAGCTCTGAGGAGCTAGAACTGGGGCCCAGGCAAGGCCCACCTGCTTTCTGAAATTGATTTTGATAGTTTACACCATATGTGTGACAATTCTCTTTATTTGCTGTCCCTATACTTTGTTGTCTCACCTTCACTGTAAAACAGAGTCATTTACACCCCTCTCTCGCCTACTGAAGGGGCCAGAGTGCTCCCTAAAGGCTGGGGACACAGCAAGGCTGCTCCTTCCCCACTTAGGTGACTCTGAAGTTGGAGTCCTCTAGACCAATGGCTTTTGCCTGAGGTGCACCTCAGCTGCACTGCCTGAGGTGAACAACACACACTCCTCTGCCCCAGAGCCTTGGCAGGTTTCCCAACACACAACCTCAAGTCCCTACTTTGAAAAGCAAACCTCCAAGTCTCACTTACTGGGTCTTGACTTTTTTTTTTT
>LZPO01076407.1:42522-64106 GCA_001675575.1 Neotoma lepida
CTACTGAGAGCCTGGGGTCAAGGGTGAGAAGGAAAGACACCCTAAGGACCCCAAGAACACAGAGACGAGAAAGACAGGACCATAAGCACAGTGGAAGAGCTGAGGGCAGTGGGAGAAGGGCTGAGGGCATGAGGAACATCTGGGAGGGAGCCTTCACTCCTCTGCTCCCAGAAAAACAGCTTCNGAGCATCCTCATGGAGGACAATGGCAGGGGGGCATCCCTCTTCCAGTCACATTCGCAAGATCTCAGAACTGAAGTGACCTAAATGTCCTTCAGGGCTGCAGAAGTGGGTAGACAAAGCCTCTGATGGTTAAATGTAAATGACAGTCTTTGTATCTGTTGACACAGAGACCTGAGAGGCCAGACACTGACAGGAGGTGCCAGGCATGATCACACCTGCATAGTAGAGAGCTTCCAAAGGCTCAGGTGCTGAACCAGCTCCAACTTACCCACTTTCTGACAGCATTCCTCTGCTATGCCATTGGTCATTATTTGCCTAGTGAACTATCAGTAACTTTCTCCTAAGGATGAAGAAGTCCTTAGCAGTTGCCCAGAAGTTAGTAGGGCCTGCTCCACTCAGTGGAGACCTGGAAAGACTGGGTTTGAACAGCTTGGCTTTAGTGATAAGCGGAGCTAACAAGCACATAAGGAAACAGAACACCAGCAGCCGTGGTGCAAGCTGCCCCAGTCCTGATCCAGTGGGGCCTCTCCAGATCCTCGGATCCCCAACAAAGGGGGCCTGCTCAATCTAGCCAGGGAGCTAGATCACTCAAGCCAGAGGCACCCTTGCTCATTCTGACCATGGGAAGGCCTGCTAACTCACATGTAGCTCAAGAGCAAAGAAGTGAGCAGCCACCCCTTATTGCTTAGGAGCTCTGACTAAACTATGGGTGAGTGTGCATTCTGTGGCTGAGTGACACCTATACTGAGCTGTCACCTCACTCCCCCAAGACCTCTTGACCCACAACAGGACTTCTAAGTAACCTCACATGGGTCCACCTGTCTAGGACCACTCTCCACAACCTCCTGGGGCCTGTTCCANCGCCTCCCTTTCTAATGGCCCTTCTGGTGGGATCTTTCTGCCTCCTAGACTTCTGTACTCCATGCCTAAGTGATCCCAGATCCCAGTTCTGGCATTATGAATGCTGAGAAGACAAATATCCCATCAGGGTATATCTTCAAAGTACTCCCCACCACACAGTGCGCTAAGGACTGAACCAGGGCCTTGCATGCACTAGGCAAACATTTTACTACTCTAGGCTGGTGGCCTGGAAACTCCCATAGCCCCTCCTGCCTAAGTCACAGGGTGATGCAGACAAAGACCAAGTCCCAAGGGTGAAGGGAGCTGGATGAGCTGAGCTTCAGCAGACGAGCACTTGTGCTGGATCAGCTCCTTTAGCTGTAGCCAGGCCATCCTGCAGCACATCTACCTTGACTCCCATGTACCTTCTGAAATCCTGTGAGCCACAGCAGCACTTTAAGAGTGAGAAGAGAGAACTGGCCCTGACTCCCATAGCCCTAACAGGACATATGCACCCCTGGGCTTTGCCCAACACTAGTGCTCCTATACAGAGTGATGATGGAGGGGAAGAGGAGACTCCAAGGCCACTGAGAGGCCACTGCCCTCTCGGCACTGCGCCTGTGTGTCAGGGCTATTTGTTCCCAACCACAGTTCTCATCAGCAATCTCCCAGACCCTGCTGCTGGCTCCACTACTTGACTTCAATCAGCAGCAAAGTGCCTTTCTCCTGTTATCACATCCAAGAAGGGGAAATGAATACCCAGACTCCAGCGGGCCTGTGCAGGGAGGGGAGCCACACTGTAGGAATGGCAATGAGCTGCCACTGGAAAGACTAAGTGCAGAGGAGAGCCAGGGGCAGATGCTGAGAGGCACACTCAGGAGAAAAAAGGAGACTGCCAGGGAAACACAGCCCAGAGAAGAGTGACGATGGGTGTAGCACAGACCATGGACAAACCGCATCTCTGCAGTCCCAATGATGTTCACGTCCATGACGTGTGGTGGTTGCTTGTGGTAGCAGTCAGTTTGGTGAGCATGCCACAGTGGTAACTGCCATCTCCAACATGTGTAGTGAGGCTTCAACATCAGCTGTGTGTCCTGCCAACACTTTCCTCTCTTCCCAAGTAGCACCCACCTGTGCTGAGGCCCAGGCTCCAGCTTCTCTCCTCTCAGCCAGGTGCTCGCCACGCTGGGATTCCGCAATCACCAAGCAGTTCTCCAGAGCTGAAAGGTTCTGCAGAAGTGGCCACTTCTCAGGGGCCTTGGACTGTACACCAGCTCTTACCACTTTTAAGGTGAGCAAGGACACGCCAGAGTCTTTGCAAAGAGCCTCAGTCTCCTCATCCTAGAATGGAGAAGCACTCATCTCACAGCAACAGCTCTCTCTGGTGCAACATTCCCAGGACTTCATTTTCTCCTGGCAGTTTGAGAGAGTTTACAGGTTCCTATTACATCAACTGTGTCCAACGTCTGAGAGAACACAAGGTGCCCCATGGTAATGCCAGCAGGCTGCTTCAGCAAGGTTAGTAAGGTGAGTCTTACACGGCTAATACACTGCTCATGGGGGGCACCAGAGTGGCCCCATGTAGTAACTGGCACTGCTCAGATCTATTCAACAAGGGGCCTCTTTCCCCAGTGTCTGGGCTCTTGTACACTCCATTCTATGGTGTGTGACAGCATGGTGGTTTAGAAGTGGCGAGGGACACCTGTTGGGAGTTCCAGGCACTGAATGAGANGCACATACTGGCCTGCTCCTATCATGACTAGCTCCTGTGCTCAACACTCAAGTGTAGAGCCTTGTTCAGCAGCTGGAGGGTAACTCCAATGCTCAGTGACAGGAAGGCAGCAGTTGGCCTGGGAAGCTCTCCTAATGTCATAAAGCCTGATCACCCCTGGCCTAGGAAGAGGAGCCAAGCACCCACGAGGCAGAGCTGTGAGTGTCACATCAGGGAGACAGATGGAGCTCTGGCCTTGTCCTCCTGGCCATTAACAAAATGTCACAGAAAAATGGACCAGAAACCTTGAGAATACTTCCCACAGGGAATATGCCAGGCTAAGCTCCCAGCAGCAAGTCTTGGCTTAGCTTCTTTTTTAAGATCTTTTGCAGCACATCACGATGGAGGTGATTTTCAAGCCCTAAGAGTGCTGGAGGAAGAGTCTCTAAACCAAGACCATGTNGACAGAAGGCCCCCAGGGGCGTGATGCCTGCTGGGACCAGGGAGGCTTTCCTGCCTCCATGCAGGGCTTTGGGAAAGGCACCTTTCCCTAGTAACAGCAGCTTTTCTCAAACCCTGGCTTGGGGAAGACTAAAGCAGCTCTCTTCTTCCCTGGCCCTCGGCTTCAGAGTATCAGCAGCATCAGTGACAGGCAGGGACATGGGACACATCAAGTCACCAGGAGAGAGAAGCAAGAGAGTAGAAGGCATACATAAGCTGACACAGGAAGAGGAAAGGAAATGTGGGTGGCCCTGAACCCCAGGGAATATTCAGTTCCCAGGTACCACCTGCCCTCTCCTCCTCAAGGCTGGCAGCAGTCCTCCAAAAAACCTGGATGTCAAGATGGTCCTGCTCTTTGCCTTTGGCCCTTGACCTTTGTCTAATGTACTCAGCACTGTTTCTGCAAGACACAGAGTCACCAGATGTGCTGGGTCACACTACCTCCTCCTGCCCCAGGAGAGAGAGTAAGTTCTCCCAGCTTCAAATAGCNGCATAACCCACACTATTCAGAGGGGGAGCCCACATCTGTGCTGTGACTGAGGCTAGCAGAGAGCTAATATCAGGATGAAGTTGACCTCAGTTAGTGATAATGGGCTATCTACTGAACATCTACTGAAGTTACATAGATCTTAAAGCCACCTTACAATGAGACAGGTTCATATACATACATGATCACTACACAGGGCCAGCCCTTGGCTCCCTTTCCCACTGTACACAGGAATCTGGATCCCAGAGGAGTCATGTTTTAGTAATAACAGCGGCTCTAGGGCTCTTGGGACAGCCAGGAGGCACCTAAACCTCAAGTGGACCCTACCTCAGCTTTTTCTTGTGGTTACTTTGTCCTCTGGGCTAGGAGCAATCTAACCTTGCATATAGAAAGCAAGTGAGTCATTGCTTTTAATCAGCTTTCCAAGAGGAAGTCAAGCTTAATGGCCTAGGGAAGCAACAAGGATGGAAATGTGAAGCCTAGTCCACTCCATGCCCCAGGCTGATGTCAAGCCTGTGCCTGGAGAAATCCTCATGTGAGCAGCTGAACAGAGCTCAGAGCAACGAAGAAGTGCAGAAGGAAGAGGGTGGTAGGACCCTGGAGAACAGCACAGTCCCACGAAGATGGGNGATACACATCACCTAAGAGCACAGGACAGATTGCAGGTGTCATTCCTCAAAGAGGAGTTCTAGAGGCCCTCTGTAAACTACTGGCTCCTGTCTGGTCCCAAGTGCACAGCTGATACATCTTTTGTCCCTCCTTGATCTCGTCAGGACTGTCTGGCCATTTACATTGACCTTCATGTCACTGTAAGTACAGATTAGTAGTTTGTGGAAGGCAGGCATATCTGTGTCTTCCTCCTCAGTGTCCCAGCATGACACCCTGGGAGGGTGACTGGATTCTTCAGGAGTATGTGTTAAATCTCTGGCCACACAGAATTCAATAATTCTCCTTAAGCATATGGCTCTTATTTAGGACACAGCCTTAGTTATTATTCTTTGTACAGTCATCCTCCTAATCATACTGGGAACCTCTCGGGCTGTTCTTTTTTAGCAGAGGGATAGGACCTTGCTATAGGGGAGTGGCTAGCTCCCTGGAGGAGTGACCTGCTTGTGACCAATGCTCAAGAGAAGCAGNCCCACACGTGCCAGGAACTAAGTCCTCCTCTGGGGCTCCCTCTAACAGCCCTGGCTTTCTTGAGTCTTTTGCCAAGACACCTAAAGAAGTTAGACAGGTTGCTTAGTCACTCTTCAGATAAAATATTCATGAATACATCATCTCAGAGATTAGTAGAAACAGGACAGGAACAAAGTCCTTGTGACACTAGGAGAGGCCACCACCTCTAGCATCTCCCACTCCTGCAGAACAAGCCCACATGACAGCCAGCCACTCCTAGCCCTGGATGGGGAATCCTGGACTCAGGTCCTAAGAGTTCACCAACTCATTTTAGCTCTAAAACTCTTCACTGCGCCCACATGGTGAATGCACAGGCTTTCAGAGAGGCCCATGTCCTATGACATCAACAGCCCTAGCACAGAGAGACTTCTATTTCAGACCATAGCTCTCAGGTACACAGACATCAAGATCAATTCNGAGAACAGGGTNGGACCCAAGGCTCATCTGCCATCCTGTCCATGCCTCTTCCTCCACCTCCAATAGTATCTGGTTCTCAGAAGTGTATGGCAGGAGTCATTAGGGAACCCAGTCACCAGATGCAGGTGCCACATGTGCTCTGAGCTTCCTTCCCTTGGTCACATGCCCTCTACCACCTACTGCACATAGGAACAGCCCTCCCACTGGTCTCTACTTCACCCTCATCAGTGACCCTGACATCTCCTCATACAGTTCTCATACAGCCTCGATAGACAGGGACTAAGAGGCTTTCCCAGAGGTTCTGTGGCCTGCCAGAGCCCCACATGGCCAGGGTTTCTCCATGGAGCATTGACCCTACCTGCAGATGCTCCTGTGAAGGTGTAATCACATACTGCTGGCCTCTAACAGGTCACAAACTGGGCTGCTTAAGGTTTCTCTGGGGACATTACCTAGTGATTTTGACATTGAGAGTACAAAGTCCCCCAAGCTCTTCTCAGAACTGCAAATGCAGGCTTGCCTAACCATACCATGCAATAGGAATAAGGAGTCTAAGGACCTTCCACTCAGCTCCAGGGAGCCAGGGCTCAACAGAACAGCCTGTTGTCCCATTCCTGGATCCTACTGTATTAAAATTCTCTCTCCTGTGGATGAAGTCTGTGCACACATACACAATACCACATGGACAGCACCTTAGGTCCTCCACCCAGAGAATGTCACCCTGTCTTCCCAAGGGGCTCTTGCCACAGTCACAGCAACAAACCTCCTTCTGCCATTTTCTTCTAAAGCCATTGCTGCAGAGCCTTGAGATCTCCAAGCCCAAAGCTGCTCCTAATGACTTCTGAGAACCAGATACTATTGGGAGTGGAGGAAGAGGCATGGACAGGATGCCAGATGGGCCTTGGGTCCCACCCAGCTCTCCACATCTGCTGTTTCCCAGATGATCAGCAAGCACTAACCATCCACAAGAGGCTGTGGTAAGAGACCACAGAGGTCAAAGCTCGTGACCCAACTACTCTGGTATGTACTTCCTGGTTGACTGTCTAGGTCCACAGCCTAGTATACAATAGGACCTCCTTGAGGGCCTCAGAAGAGATGTGCCAGAAAGCTAACTTTCTGTTAGCTTTGGGGATGTTGTAGAATATTATTTTAAGGTGTGTTACTTTTGTTTATGTTGCATTTGTTTAACGCTGTGAAGCCGTGTTACTTTGCCTGTCTAAAACACCTGATGGTCTAATAAAGAACTGAACGGTCAATAGCAGGGCCAGAGAAAGGATAGGCAGGGCTGGCGGGCAAAGAGAATATATGGAAGGAGGAGGACTCTGGGAGGAGAAAAAAGAAGTAGCCAGAGAAGGAGGAGGACTCCAGGGGCCAGTCACCCAGCTATACAGCAAGTCATGGAGTGAGAGTACAAGTAAGATTTACAGAAGTAAGAGAACAGGAAAAGCCCAGAGGCAAAAAGACAGACAGGTTAATCTAAAGTTAAGGAAAGCTGGCTATCAACAAAGNCCCCCAAAAGAGCAAAAACCAACCAACAACAGTGGGGTCTTGATGAGTGGATACTTTTNACTCTCCAATTACAAATGGCATAACTATTAATTCACTTCCAGAATTAACTACTGTTCTTGTCTAGTTTAAAGTAAATACAAAGAAATTTATTCAGAGTAGTCACAATGGATTGCCACATAGCACCTGTGAGTGATGCTACAGGGAGTCCCCAAGGCCGAAACATGACAAAGTTGGTGATCAAAATAGGGAGAAGAGTGGCAAAGCCCAGAAGGATACTCCAGACACACCCTAAGCTGGCCTCTCGAGTCCTACGACACAGGGCAGGCTGCTACTGCTGCTCTCAAGGTGCAGGCTCACTCTCTTTTGGCTCCTCCCTGCAAACATAACAGCAGTGAGCCCAGTCTTGCTGAGTGTTCTATTTCTAAATCTTTACCAGACTGACAGTGATGTATGCTTGCTTCCTGTAGGTGGGTAGGCATGAAGAGCTTACACTCTCAAATCTTAATGGGCTTATGAAAAAGTGTGTTGTAAGGAGACCTGCTTCCTCGGGCTTATTAGATTAACCCAATCCATCAGTTCCAATGCCACTTGAGTCACAGAATCAGTGCTGTGGCACCCAGGAGGTCCAGGAGTCATGATGACTGTCAGCTGGACACAGCAAAGGATGTAGCAGGTTAGGAGCCTGTCCTCAGCCCTGGATCCCAGGGGCCCTGACACAGTCACACTTGGTCATGCCTCAGGCCAAGCCAGCTGTGACTACTTGCCTCTGGACTCCATGCAATGCACTATTGGCCCACTCCAAGCCATCACAGTCATCCCATCAGACCTACTCTGTGTGGCAGACTGAGCACGAGGTCCCTGTCCTTAGTACCCCGGACAAATGAGGTGCCTGCCCACGCTGCCATTGCCTTGCCTTGGTCATATGCATGGCAGATTCTGTCATGTATACCCTTCCCAGGCCAGCTGTGAGGTCCTGGGTAGGGGTGCTTCCTCAGATACCAGGACACTCTTCCATGTCCTCATATAGGCTCTCCACAGTACAGGTGTCATGTTATAGATGACAGTGGGAAGACTGGGAGATGGATGGATGGATGGATGGATGGATGGATGGATGGATGGATGGATGGATGGATGGATGTCAACAGCAGACACACCTCCTGGGAGCTCAGAAAAATGTTGGAAACAACTTAATCCAACTTCATGGCCTGATGCTGACAGGCTGAAGCCACTGTGAAGTGACTTCTGAGAGTCTTCCACCTCCGACCCCCCACCCCAACCTTTGCCAAAATCACTTTCCCCCAAAAGCATTGGAGGAGCCTACTCCATGCTCACTACAAACTGGTTTCTGGGGCAGAGCCTCAGCTTATGGGTCTTTACCCTCCCGTGTCTTCACAGCCTGACCCTCCTTACACCTGCCTTGAATGTGCCCCAGAATGGCTCCAGCTAGGCCCAGATATCCTTGGGGCACCCCTCTAAGGGCTGAGGATACTCACATGCATAAGACCTGATAATTCTTCATCCCATGCTCCAGTCTACCCTGCCCAGTCTTAATGCCAGCTGCTACTTGAAATACCTGAGACAACAAAATTCCAGCATGTAACTACCCACTGCTCTGTGAATCACACAAACACTGTAGTATAAGCAATGGTGACTCCACAGTTCCCAGGGACAGGAAGAATCTGCTATGCAGCTTTTGGGGCTTTTCAGAGTTACAGTGAGGGTGTCAGCAAGGGCTGGGATCTCTCAAAGATGGACTGGGAAAGGCTCTGTCTTCTAGCCCACTCACATGGCTGATGGTGGTCTAGGACTCCAAGTGGCTAGGAACACAATTCTTCACCCTGTAGGAGGCTCTAAGGAACAGCTCATCATAAGTGTGAGTGCAAACAGGGAAGTCTCAACTGTCTGCTGGGAGAAGTCTCAAGCCTAGACCATACCAAAGGAGGGACCATTCTAGAAGCTTCCTGCACACCTAGACTCATCTCCAATCCCTGAGCACAGCCTTTGCACAAAGACTCTGGAACACAGAAGTACATTCGGATGGACAAGGTTCTGACTCTGGGCAGCATCCACTCTGCATATTCCACTATTTCTTAACACATACACACCTCCAAGACTCTCAGAAGTCACTCCACACATTGGACACTCACATTGTCCAAATGTGAGTGACCCCATCCCTCAAGCTTTTCTAGCAATTTTGTCTAGGTACTGACTTCACTCCCTTCCTAGAATGCTTGCTTCATCAGCTCCATCCTCACCAGGCTCCTCCAACATAAAATGTTCTTCTTCACAGATACCCTGTAGCGATCTAAGCACACAGACCACAACTCAAAGCCACTTGTTCCCCGTTGCCCACCTTCCCATGAGAACTGCCTAGCTCTGGAGGTCTTCCACAGCATTGCTCGGAACACCTGACACAAGAGCAGTGACAACAGCATCTGGTATGTGGCCAGGTTCTCTCACTGGCACATGAGCCCTGTTTGCAATACTCCCAACAATCAGGTGTTCAGGAAAGTATTCAATAATATATGTGAACTGAATGGCTCACAGATCCCCAAGATTCTTTCCTAAGTAGTACTAAGACATGTGCTAAGTGCAAGGAGGCCCTGACTCCAGCTACCTTCCAATCCACCTCTCCCTGGGATGGTGAAAATGGCAGTGAGGACAATAAATAAGATGGAGATATTCCACCTAACATGTGAGGAAGGATCAGGTGCGACAGGACACAATCACAGCAGCAGAACAGGCTATTCTTCATCAAATGGCCATCCAAGCACACCACTTTTTGTGCAGGCATAAAGCTATGTGTCCCCCAGGTGGAAGAGCACCCT
This sequence comes from Neotoma lepida, assembly GCA_001675575.1. Classification (NCBI taxonomy): domain Eukaryota; kingdom Metazoa; phylum Chordata; class Mammalia; order Rodentia; family Cricetidae; genus Neotoma; species Neotoma lepida. Next base: position 52,171 of record LZPO01076407.1, read on the forward strand.
ACNGAGCAGGGAAGAATAAAATAAGATGGATGCCTGAGCTGGTGAGGACAAGATGGGCTGGCCGAGCTGGTGAGGACAATTGCCTGGGGCTGGATTAACTGAACTCCACAGGTACAGCCCACCAATCAAAGGACAAATTCCAGAGTTGCTCTTATGTGAAGGGCTTAGTCTGGAAGGGATGCTTCTAGCAAGCCTGGATCCATGCTCTATGGAGCACCTCAAAAGCAGCTCTCACAGGCTGAAAATCTTTTAGGAGTGGGGACCAACTATCTAATCCATGACTGGAACCAGCTGCTGTGATTGACCACAGAAAACCCTCAGAGGACACACATCTGCATGTCCCATGCTTGTGCCATCTTAAAACAATTCACTTCATCCATTTCCTGGCCACAGTCTCCTCCAGGGCCTGGGGCAGGGTTCTTATCAACAGCCTCCATGACCTGAGTCCCAAGAGGCTCTTAAGCCACACTGTAAGGATGGCCCAGCCAATAAACACCCAGCTACAGAGAGTGACTGCTCAACTGTTGTCTGAGGATGGCTGTGTGCTTCCACTGCCAGAAAAGGCAGTACAATCCCACGGCTACTCAGTCCTGGAAAATGAAAACACCCTGATTTTTAAGATGGGAAAAGGCTTTTGACTAGGCTCCTGTCAGTTCAAGAATGAGCTCATGGTACAAATGAGTTGATTTGTGACAAAATTAAATTGCAGGAAAATTAATGCAATGAAGAGGTCATGAGTATACTCAAAGTTTGAATGACAGCTGAGCACTTCAGGGAAACGGTGCAGGACATTGGCGAGCTGATCCGTCTTCTGTCTGCTCGAGGTGTGATTGACTTGATACCTGCTTTATTCATAATGGGACAGAATTACAAGGAACTCTGAGCTTAATGAGCAGGGCCTGGGTCATGAATGGCCTAAGCAATCACGGGAATGAGCGCATTTGCAATTTACAGGATATTAGGTTTTGTTTCCTGTCATCCAGCAGAGAGCCAATCGATGCACTCAACTGACAGCTACTTTAGCCAAAGAGCTCCAGGTAAGGCTTTATTTCCTAGCTAATATTACTGAATGGGAATTCTGCAGCTGCCAAGTCCTGGACAGAAAACCTACGAATCAGGAACATGCTCTGCCATCAAAAGCACCAACGACACAGCCCACAGAACATGACCATACAGGCCTCCCTGATGGCATCACAGAACACAGGAGGCAGGGCAGACAGAAGGGCTATTTTGATATCATGAGCATAATAATAGCAACTTGTCTCGTTGCTTCAACCAAACACCTGACCAAAGCAGCTAGCAGGAGGAAGGGTTTGTTTGGGCTCACAGTTCAANGGGACAGGCCACCATGCTGGGAAAGTCTCAATGGCAGGAGCGTGAGGCAGCTAGTCACATGGCATCTGCAATCAGGAAGCAGAGAGCAATGGATGCCAGGGCTCAGATCTCCTCCCTTTCATTTAGTCTATCAGTTGGAGTGAGTCTTCCAACCTCAAGATAACCTAATGAGCCCTCATAGTCTTGCCCAGAGGCTAACCTAATATAAATATTCTCACAAGTAGGCCCAGAGGCTATCCTCTAGGTAACTCTAGATCCTGTCAAGTTGACAGCATTAACCGTCATAGTAAGTATTAGAGAAAAAACAAAACAGAAATAGTCATAAAACCCACATATCCAGTGCAGGGCACACAATATACCACCAGCACTTAGAACAAAAGATGATGCTATCATTCAAGGGGGTTCCGAGTTACGGCAAAGATAGTAGACACAAGGGCCCAACAGCACCCTGGTCAGTGGGAAAGATGCAGCATTCAGAACAATGTCCTGCGAGTTGCTAAACCAAAGACACCCTAAAGACTTAGTCTTGCTGTGCAAGGGCCCTACCTCCACCAACCTCTATATGCCCATGTGCCATGTGCGATGCTCTGAAGCTGAGCCCATCCAAAGCCTGGACACATGCCACCTTGTGCTAACACCTGCTACCTGGAGCCCTGTCTTCTAGACCTGCCCCCAGCACCATTGCAGTGCCCCCTTTGCAAAGCCCTGGCACACTGCCCATGAAGAGCTCTTGAGGCAGAGAAGACTTGACTTTCCCACTGGAAGGAAGAAAACCAACCTGGTGCTTCTTTCCTAGCTCTCTGTGGAGATCTGATGCTTCACCCCAGGCCATGGTGCCTACTGCTGCTACTGAAAGCCGGTACCCACACCCACAGCATAGGCCAGCTTCAGCAAGCCTCACACAAAATGAAAAGAGGCTAGAATAAGCAATGGACACTCAAGGGAGACAAGGCAGCTTCTTCCGGAAAACTCAATCTCCTGAAGACATGAATTTCATCAAAATTGGTGAAGAGTGGAAAATTTCATATTGTGCTGCATCTGTCTGAGGATTTCTTTAAATCTTTATTGTAAGTAACTCAAAGCATAGACAACATGTGAGTCCTGAGTGTGAAGCTTCTGGAAGAGTTGCTTGGATGTACAAAGAAGGTACATGATTACTCGGCCACACTTACAGTTTGACTCTGCTTAAAATGTAAATTGCCATCGAGAATGGGGGAGACTGTCACCAAGCAGCTGGAATGCAAGCAATTAGGTGACAAGGAGAAGCTTATAAAGTCCTTTCCCTGTTCTACATACAGTCAGATGACAGGAGCACCAGAGCTAGACTTTTTAAAGACCTTGTTGCATAGAGAGGATACCCTGAAGGGAATCCAGTATAGGAGGAGACAGGATGGGGGCAGGGCCAGGGGGTGGGGACTCACCTGGTAGGTGTCCCAGAGGCGGATGGTGCAGCGCAGGGGAAGTTCCCTCATCAGCAGGTTGTTCATCCAGCGGAAGGCAAACTGCAGGTATCGCACTTCGTGCCCATCCAGATGGCGGTGGACCGGCTCTACACAACACAAGCACAAGGCTGTCAGGGGAGCCTCGGGGCAAAGGACCAACTCCACCAAAGAAGGACTCCACAGTCCACTCTCCAAGAAGAAAACAAATAAGGGGCTGGAGAGAGAGCTCAGTGGTTAAGAGCACTTACTGCTCTTGTAGAGGACCTGGGTTCAACGTCCAGCACTCAGACAGCAGTTCACAACCATCTGTAGCTCCAGTTCCAGGGGACTCAATACCCTCTTCTGACCTGGGGGCACCAGGCATATACATGGTGCACAGACATACATGCATGCAAAGTACCCATGTGTATAAAAATGAGTAATTTTTTGAAAAAGAGAATAACAATGGTGACAGTGGTGGTAATGATGGTGATGATGCAAGGAGTAACAGCTGTGTCAGGTGCATGTACACATCTGGGGGTCTTCACACCTCAATACCCAGGGGAAAAGAGAGTCCCTACACATGGGGAGTACAAATAAGAAGCACAGGGGTCCAGAGGGGAGTGACAGTCTCTAAGGTAAAGGGGTTAAAAGAGAGAAGAGGAACTGAACCACCAAGCTCCTAGAGATTCCATCCTCACCCAGGTACCATCCCACCTGTACCCAGACCCAGCAGACCTGTCCCTGTTCAGACCAGGCAGCCTCTAGGTGCAGGTCAAAGTACTAAAAACGGCTGGGCTTCACAAAGAGCCAGGCTCCACCAAACACTGTCCCCAAAGTATGGACCNTCTTAATTANAGTTACTATTGCTGAGATNAAACACCATGACCAAAAGCAACTTGGGGAGGAAAAGGTTTATTTCACTCCCAGTTCCATGTAACAGGTCATCATCAAAGGCAGTGAGGGCAGGAACTCAAGCAGGGCAGGAACCTGGAGGCAGGAGCTGATGCAGAGGCCATGGAGAAGTGCTGCTTACTGCCTTGCTCCCACGGCTTGTTCAGCCCAGCTTTCTTATAGAACCCAGGACCACCAGCCCAGGAATGGCACCACCCACAAAGGGCTGGGCCCTCCCCCATCAATCACTAATTAAGAAAATGCCCTAGAGCCAGATCGTATGGATGCTCAAGTTGATATACAACTAACCACCACAGACCCCTGCCAGCTAGCTACTGGCTATGCCTCAGAAGCAAGGCTTTCCCAACCACTGAAGGGAGAAACCCTGTCCTATGCCTGCCTTGAATTACATAGATGACCCATGTCAGTGTAAGAATGGACATACTTAGCCAGGCTGCTGTGGCTGGGAGGCAGTTGGCCCATAGGTAGTAATGATAGGCTGGCCCTAGAAAAGCAAGNCCTCAGTGGGAAGGCAGTTCCTGCACTCTCTGCTCACTGCTGTCCTAGGCTGACCAGAGCACAAACACATGTTGGGGCATGATGCTCNTGGAGCTGAGCCACAGTATGGCAGTGCTTTGTCCCCTCAGTGTCCATGTGCTAGAGGCTGGGTCTGTACATCATGGAAGAGATAGTGAAACCTTTAAGAACTACAGCCTTGGAGGAGTCCTTATATGAAGGAACACCTGCCCTCAGAAGGAACTAGGGTAGTCCTCACAGAGCCTTGGTTGTTCTCACAAGAGGGCTGTTACAAAAGCAAAGCCTGGCTGCACGCTGCCCTCCTCTTTGGCTCCTGTTCTGCAGCATGAGCTGTCCCTCTCACTTTACCACCACTGTGATGCCACCTGTCCTCACCAGAGATGAACTGATGCCAGTGTTCTATCCTTGAATCTCTGGAACTGAGAGCTAAATTAACCTCTTTTCCGTATAAGTAAGCAAGTTCAGGTATTTCATTATAGTATCACCAACCAGANTAATATAGATGAGTCTAGAGGAGCAAGCTTAGGGATTAGGCCATTGTTAATGCTGGGAAGTAGAAAGTAATTGAAGATCAGTGAAAACAAGGGGATGCATACCTACAGAATGGAGCTGATGAAGGCAGCCATGTTCCCTCCAGTCTTCACAGAGGCTGGAGCAAGGCATTAAGAAAGCAAACTGNCCTAAGACTTTTAGGAAATGATTCCAGAAAGAGAGATGGTAGCCCTAAGACTCCCAGAAAAGGACACTGGGGGTAAGTGATGGCCCTATGACCCCAGGAAAGGGATCAGAGGTCCCTGTGTATCTGCCACATGCTGCTTCTGCAGGAAAAGACTTAAGAACCAGGATCCCAGGCCTAGCAGAAAGAGACCCAACCCTACCATGCTGCTGGGCAGTGGGGCTGCCTGCATAGTAGCCCTTCCAGTTGGTGCTACTCACTGCAAATACTCAGCTTGCACATAGGAGTTTGTCTGGATTCTATTTACTAAAGACACTGGCACAGACCTGTACTAACTTCCTAATTCTAAACAGGTAATTTTTTTAAAGAAGACAAAAAATTTCTTCAAGTCTGAAATTAGTCGTAGTTACTAAAATAAACTGAGAGAAAGATCCAAGGGCCCAAGTGGCTCTTTATCCAAGCAACCTTTGCAGTTCCCCAGGGGCACATTCTGCTGGGACAGCAGCAGTCTCGGCTGTGGCCCAGCGTACTGAAGCAGGGCACTGCAGTTGATGGGAAATTCAAATCTGATGAACACTTGCAAACCAGCAGTTTAGAAATGACTGAATTTACTCAACAAGGTTCTTTCTACACAGGAGCATGAGGAATGAGCTTTCATGAATATGCAGGTGGCTGCTTGGGGACCCACAGGCCCAAGGGTGGTGGCAGCACTGGGGAGGAAACCCCTGCACCTGGAAACAGCAGGCACTGAGGGCAGGCTGCAGGGCATCCTATGCTGTTATCAGAAGGACCTGCTATCAGAGCAGGTGTGCCAGGCAGGTGCCCTGGTTCCACTGGCCACTTCCAGCCACAGTGATCACTGTTACCAAGCTACAGNGGGTCTCACTTCTACCTTCACTAGTGTGCATCTCTTCAGCTGTCCTAGAGACAGCAGTGCAGGGATCAGCAGCCACTCCATCATCCTCCCCTCAGACGGACTCTGTGGGTGACCATAAGTAACTGTCAGGTCCTCACAGCTAGAGCCAACTTCCCTAAGGGCAGAGAGGGTCTCCTTGGAGACTCTCTTTGTTAAAGGAGCAGCTGATGCTGGAGTTCTCCACCAAAGACTCAGAAAGGGGAAAGTGGAGAAAGCAAGCCAGCACAGGGGCTTACATCCAGGAGCCACAGCCTTCTATGCTGGCCACATTCTGCCTTCAGTACCAGCAGCCCACCCACAAGGAAGGTCCGAATCGTAGGACCTGGAAAACAAGCATGCACCCCGGAGGCAGGCAGCACCTTTCTAAGACAAACTGGCCAGAAACTGCTCTGAAAAATTAAACACATATTTCTAGACTATCTATCATTGGAGTAACCTAGCAGAAGAGTGAAAATCAACCCTTCCTGCCCTATGCAAGGGACCAGCAAGCTGCAGCTCCCCCCTACCCCCCCCCACACACAGGTAGGGCTAACTTGGTAAGGGGCAGGTTCTACCAGGAGTGCATGATAGGCCTCAGGTATGGTCACCTCCCTTTGCAGAGCACCAGCACTGCAGAATGACCATAACACTGACAGTGATAACTACATAGGGCACAGGTCAACCCCTACAGGGGAAGGCTTGCTGTGCATCAGTCCCCAGAGAGAATACACAAGAGGCCCTCCACACCAGGGCTGCCTTTGAAACCAAGCCACTGGAGAGTAAGCTCTCCTCTGCTCCAAGAGCCAAGCACAAGTCTGGAGCCTCTCAGCTGCCCATGTCACCAGGCTTCTAAGTACTTAGTCTTCTCTTCTGCTCAACATGGGACCTTGAACTCCGAGGAGTTTACTAAAGGGCAAACACCACAACATGAGACCTTGAGGACCTCTGTGAGTGTCTGTGGCCAGTGTTCTGCTGGGTGTCCTAAACATTGCCAGGATGAAAAACATCCACCCTGGAGCTACCTGTACAGTGTCCTTGTTCACAGGGAAGTGGCCATTCTTCACTGACTGCATGGTACTTGGGGAACTGGCAATGAATGACAAAGTGGACCAGCTTCTAATGTGCATAATGAGTCTCTGGAAGGGCTGCCTCCTATTTTGAGCATGGTGTAAGATGGACTGCTAAACTCTAGGCATGACTTCTGACTTANATACATTAGAACTGTAAAAGTATGTGCTAAAATGACTCATTTCTCCTGTTTTATAAGCGGCCATGAGCACATGCTCTCTCACTNATAAAGGAAACTGGTCAGCAATAATTCCAAAACCAGAATTTCCATTTCACTGGTAAACAAGGTTCAAGCATAATGAACAAGTGGGCAGATATAATTGTTATCATCTTTCAAGCCAAAATGTTCTGTGTGGCAAGGAGAGATACACTACTATGAAGTCATCAGGACGGACAGTAGCCACAGCCTGCAGAGTGCTCTCCTCTGTGCATTCAATAGTGGGAATTGAATGGGCTGAAATCCTGCTGAAAACATCTTGTCTTCTGGACTGAAAATGCAGGTAAATTATGCAAACACACTGCACCCTGGAGCTCCCACTACAGGTTAGCAGAACTGACATGGGGCCAGGCAACAAAGATTTATTTGAGCAAAGAGCATACACAATGGCCCACATTTAGATACCTGACAAAGAAATCTTTTAATCCCCCTGCTGAGCTGAGGGCAGACTGAACACCACCTACTTTTGCTAGGCCTGGATTGAATGGGTTTTGATTAAAAGGAAAGATTCCAATCCTCTCATCAGTTAGGAAGATAAAAAAGAACAGAAACAAGAGCAACTAACAGTCAACACAGGGCCTCTGCAATGGAGAAGCTGCTTCTCTAAAGCAGAAAAAGTCAGGTCCCGAATGGGGGCTGTACCCAGCACACCTCCCAGCTGGAGGACCTGGGGACCTGCTGTGCCACAGTGACAGGGTGAGGGGCTGAACCAAGAACCAAGGAGGAAGCCCAATCTCAGAAAACCATACTGGAGGTGATGACAGCAGCAACCACCCTCCCTTAGAACGGCCGGGCAAGCTTCCTNTCAGCAATGCCAGTGAACCAACCTCCAGCAGAGTGTGCTCAGAAAAACATCAGGAGGGCTGGAAGTGGGAGAAGAGTCAACCCAGATGGCCTATAGGAAGTAAGGGCTCTGGAGGCACACAGGCCAGGGCTGTGCAAACCAAGGCTATGGAAACTCCAGGGCTGTGAAAACCAGGGCTATGGAGACCAGGGCTCTAGGGGTCAGGGCTGTGACTACCAGGGNTTCTAGGGCTCAGGCCTAAGCAAAGCGGCCTGCTTTCTAAAAGCAAACAGGAGTGCACCTTACTAGCTTAGGACTCCAGCCAGGGAAGGGGGTTCTCACTCCCTCCTGGCCTAAGGTGGTAGGAGAGTGGAGCAAGGCCCCAGGGATGGACTGAAAGGGTACTTGGGCCAGCCATGAAGCACAGACCAGGCTTAGTTTTGCTCCTGGGGATAATCTGGTTCAGGAAAATCAGAATGCCTGGGCAGTGCCTATGAATAAAGTGAGCTGTACTGCTACATAATGAGCTGCAACACTTTCCACAAACACCACTACACTAATAATGGTCAGATAACCTCCTCAGAAGAAAAAAATTCTTTTCCTCAGAAATGGTAATGGAAATCAATAGGAAGTGAGATTTATTTAGAAAATTTTAACACCATTTCAGAAATGTGCTGATTGGGCAAAGAGAGAAATCCCAACATCCTTGCTGCTGCTCCTGAGCCAAGAGCTCCAAATCTCAGCTGATCCCTGGACCAAAGGGGCAGAAGGGGCTTCTCGCCCCTCAAAGGCAAAGGCATCCCAGGAGCCCAGGAGGGTTGATGATGAGAGCCAGGAAAGCTGGCTTCCCAGAGGTGTATCTGCAGCCTTGCTCAGAAGCTGCCACCTACTGTGTGCTGAGTTTCAACAGACCCTGTGCCTGGTCCTGACAGGGAGCCCTGAAAACCTTACAATGTCTCTATTATACTAATGGGGTTCCTGGTGGGTACTGGACAGCTCCANTACAGGGACTGGTCACCTAAAACCAGAAGTTTTGCTGGACCCTAGGAAGGAGAGAGGANTTGGAGAGCGAGTACCACTACGCACCCAAGATGCACTTGCCCACGCCCGCAATGTATTCCAGAGGAGCTCTCAGCAGCCAACTCTGTGGAGCCTCCTAGGAGGCCAGAACTATGATACAGTAGAGAGATGATGATCCTGATACCACAGGGACGGGCATGAAGCTCCACAGAAGCACAGACTCTACCCTATGGGTTAATCCCCCCNGCCCATGTCCCCATAATAAAACTGTAGCTTTGAGTGTGTGCTTCCTGGATCTCATGAGCCACTTCAAAGAGCTAGCCAGCCTTAGGGCTGAGGACACTGTTGAATGCTGAGCCAGTCAGTAAGAAAAGCACATGGCCTGGGTACCACAGTATGGTTGGCATCTGGGAGGAGGGTGGTCATGGTGGCTTCATCCTGTGACTTGTAAACTCTGACTCAAATTCTAGGTGGATAGCATTAGGAGTATGGTGGACACCAGGTTGGACCTGCAAAGAGTAAATATACTTGCCACCATCAAATGGCCCAATGGGCTGATATCCCCAACAGACCTGAGGGTAGAGGACAAATGTGTTCCTTCAAAACAAGTCCTCCAAGGGTCATTTCAACATGGCCAACAAGGCACACAACTGTTGTCTTCTTCCATGTTCAACACTGTGTTGGTGAGGGCAGTCAGAACCAGAAGACACAATGTTTAAAGGCAAGTGAGCCTGACGTGGTCAATTCAGCCCCAGGAAGGGGCCACAGCATACTCAGTCCTGGGACTTGCAGGAAGGAAACAATACCTCCCACCATTGGGACCCCGATGAGCATGAGCCCGGAATATAATTAAGCCTTCTGGCAGGCTGTATAGCATCAGCATGTATCTGACACTACAGCCACAATCTTCTCATCTCTGGAGAGGCATTAAGGTCTATTTTTTGACAGTAACATAATCTAAAATACAGGTTCTTCTGGAGCTACACAGAGCTGAGGCAACGAGGTATTAGATCACTCTTGCTTCACAAATGTGCTCATAAGCATCTCGATAAGCCCCTCCAAGACAGGGCTGTCACCACACCAGAAAGCAATTACCAATCAGATTCCAGTGGAAAAGGGAACACTGANTTTCCTGGAGGGCTAGCACTCAGGAAGTCTGACTGCACTCTCCATGACAGATGAGTGAAGACTGCAGTAGAGAAGGGGAGCAGAGGACACGGCAGCTGGAAGAGAGTCCCCACGAAGGCTTAGCTCCTGTCTCCTTTCCATTCAATTTGTGTGCGTGTACAGGGGAATCTGCACATAGAGGTCAGCGGTCACTATCAGGCNGTGTCCTCAATCACTCTCCACCTTCTTTTTGTTTGTTTCGTTTTGTTGTATTTGAGACAGGGTTTCTCTGTATAGTCCAGGTGTCCTGAAACTCACTCACTCTAGACCAGGCTGGACTAGAACTCATAGAGATCTGCCTGCCTCTGCCTCCCCAGTGCTGAGATTAAAGGACTGCACCACCACCACCCAGTCTCTCTACCTTATTTTNTGAAACAGGATATCTCACAAAACCGGGAGCTCACCAATTCAACTAGGCTGGCTGGCCAGTGAGTCCCAGAGAGCTTCCTGTTCCATTTCCCCATATCTGTGATTAAAGTCATACACTGCCACGCCTACTTTTTTCACTTGGGTGAGGAGATATGAACTCAGGTTTTCACATTTACATGACAGGCACTTTACCAACTGAGCAATCTCCCTAGGCCTCGTCCCATACAACTCTCAAGAGATGCCATTGTAAAGATCCAAAAAGGGACTGTAGCATTGGGAAGGTAGCTACACTCACTCTGGATGGAAGCATCTGAAGAGCAACTTTTAATTTTAATATTTCTCCAAATCTCCTTTATGCTCCCCAATTTGGGTAGCTTTCTAAGAGATTAACTCCAATACCTAACTTCGCTGCACCAAAGCTATGTTCCTGGAAGCCACAGAACCTGAGGTTTAAAGTATCTCATTCAAGTTCACTTTTTAACATGGCCAAGACATGGTACAAGTTCCTTTACACAGTATGTATGTTCTACCACTGAACTTCTTTCCCACCTTTGTGGAAATCAATTGCCCACATATGTGGCTCTCTCCAAACACTCTTCCATCCCAGTGATCTTTAGCTCAGTGTCAATAATGCATGGCCTTGATTACCATCCTTGAACTCAGCCAAAGCTGGGCCTGGTACGTTGTTCATCTTGCTGGATGTGTCTAGGTATGCCAGGGGCTCTGTGTTTGCCCGTGAACTATAAGACCAGCTTGCCCCTTTCTGCAGGAAAGCAGGCTGGGACTTTAAGCAGGCTGGGATTGAGTTGAATGTATGGTCAGTTAGAGGAAAATGTTATTTAATACTCTTTCTGAGGCTATGGGCATGATTGGGCCTTTCTGAATTTCTCTTGGCTATATTTTGTAGCTTTCATGTTCAGGATGACTGCATCAAGTTCTCCTGAAATATCTCACATTTTTATGCTACTCTAAGCAGTGATGTTCATTAACTCTCAACTGCTAATGTCTGTATATATACTTGTATGCACAAACATACCCACAAATATATACAGGTCAGAGGACAACCTGGAGTGTCATTCCTCAGGAGGTGTCATCCACATCCACCTGGTCATTTTTGAGACAGGGTCTCTTGCTGGACCAAAACTCAGCAAGCAAGTAGGCTGGCTAGCCAGTAAGCCCCAGGTATCCACCTGTCTCTGCCTCCCCAGCACTGGGATTATAAGCATGCACCATGATGCCTATTCTTTTCATGTGGGCTCTGAGTATCAAACTCAGACCCACCAACTGAGCTATCTTCCCAGCCTACTCAATTGCTGATTTCTTGTTGCTATTATGCTAAAACACTATTTCTGTGTGTTGGCCTGGTGTCCTGAAGTGTTGCAAAACTCTTCCAGGTTCTAGTTAGTTCTTTTGTTGCTTCCATCAGCTTTCCAGAGATGAGGGGGTTTCNTTTCTCCCTTTCCAGTCCGAGGGCCATTCGCACACTGTGTGTGCTTCCAATTGCTGGGTTTGCCTCTGTGCACTGGCTGGACTCCCTGTATGCATGCTGAACA
>LZPO01076408.1:31419-43338 GCA_001675575.1 Neotoma lepida
AGCAGTTAGAGCATTTATACACATAGTAAATGTTGGAAGTGTAATTTGGATCCCCTGAACCCAGTAAATGCTAGATGGACAACGTGACCTGCTTGCATTCCCAGTGTTCAGAAGTCAGACANAGTAGATCTCTAGGGAAAGCTGACTANCCAGACCAGCCATGTCAGTGTTCTGGAGCCAACTGAGAAATTCTTCCTCAGAGAACAAAGTGGCTATCTACAGAGGAAGACTCCCCAAATCAAGTTCAATTATCTTTGTACACCCACACACACAGGTACGTTCACACAGAAGAACACACACACACACACACACACACACACACACACACACACACACACATGAATGAAAAAGAAAAAAAAAGGATAATTACCTATTTCATGAGGATTAAGTGAAATAATCCAGAGGAAGTGCCCTACATAAACAGTAGCCACTCTGTAAATAGAGCTGAAAAATGAACCTGGTTCTGGTACCATGGAGACACAGACTTATAGAGAAAGGGGTGTTTGAGTTGATAGTTTGGAACAATTTCCATTCTGTACTAGAAAGTGGCAACTATTCCCCTCTCTTTCACCCCTATGCCTTCTTGAATATACCCTAACTTTCAATACAGACAAGATTAGACTCTCATGTATACATTCCATAGAGGCCCAAATCACAGTCTTAGAAATGGGCATAAATATATCAGGGGTGAACNTAACATGCAAAGTCCATACAGACCAAAATCAAGCCTGAAACACACTAAGCAGTCTACAGTTCTTTTAAGTTTTCCTTTGCAAAGAAAATGTCTAATTATTAAACCATGGATATACATGCAATTGTATCAACCCTGATGAAATCTCTCCTGCTTGGCACAAGTGTCATTTGAGTTTTGTATTTTTGCAGTGAGTGATGAAGAAACTTCCAGATGGAGAGGTTTAATTTGTGAGATTTTTCCCTAGTCTATTCAGATTGGCTTTAACTTCCATTTTAAATTACAGAGAGAATCCCCAAATTTTCAAATAGCCCCAAGAGATCTGATGAAATAGCTAATCTCTTTCCATGAGCATGCTAACAAAAGCAATTTCTTACCAAGCTATATACTACCCAGTGGGACTGATAATGAATCTGCATTATGGTAACCTTTGTAAGAAGAGAAGAGAAGACCTTTCGGGGAGGTGTGTTTATTAGACGGTGTGCATCTTTCAGTGTGTGGATGCTGCTTGTGTGCAGATACAGCGTTCACTCGGATATGTCAGGACTTCCTGTCTTTCTTTTTCTCACAACACTTCTGGATTTACAAAACCCACCTTACTGCATTCCACAACTACATCCAGTAAATAACAAATACTAACGTGCTTACTTTGAAAATTCATAAGGTTTACATAGCTGATTTTAGACTCGATAGTGTTTCATGTTTAGATTTACAGAATTTAAACTTGTGCTCCTGCAGAGTTCTGTGATTATTCATTTATTTGTAAGCTGGAAGGGAGGGGGAAGTGTGCCTGATGTCACCTAAATGTAAAACAGCAGCATTTACTGGGAGTCTCCTACAGAGGGCACCTTCACCTTAGTGGAAACCCATGTGAAAGAGACTCTGAGTGGGTACCAGAGCAAGAACCTTTAAGGCAGCAATTCTGCCTGTTTTCAGGAACCGGTTTCTGGTGTCTTTGTTACCTTATCTTTAATGAAAAAGAGCTGGCACCCTCTGTCCAATCATTGCTAGATACAGGATACTAACAAGACCTTATTATTATGTTCAGCTTGCTTGTGGGTGAGCTGGAGACAGCTGTTCATATTGCCTAAGAGGCAACAGATCAATGAAAGAGAAGGGAAGGACAAGTTTTGAGCTGCCTTTTTGCAACAATGTCCTCTATACAGCCGAGGATATTTTTAAAGCATTGTATTGGAAAACAAAGGTGGATAATAAAGTACACTGTTGACATAACCAATCTTTGTTGTGTTGTTATGGTTAGTAAGTGCTTTTGGACAGAGTTACTTAGATAGGAAGAATAAATATATTTTTTAGCCACCAAAAATACAGCAGTCATAGACTAATTCTAAGTAAATGTTAAAGAATTCTAAAAATTGGCACATGAGCTTGTATACATATATAAAACAATTCTTTTAGGCCATTTGTGTGCAGCTGAATCATCAAGTGAAATTTTAGTATCTTATTTTAGATCATACTGTTAAAATAAGAGTTCATTATAGTGTGAAAACAAGAGTACCATACCACAGAAAGTGTTGCCTTAAAATGTAGCATGCTATATGCTATANACTTCAACAGGGCTTCAAATGTAGCAGTAGTTTGATGTTGATTTTTGAATGGTTTGCATTTTGTGATGGCTAATTACAACGCGTATAAGTCCAATATGTACAAATAATTTTTAGTATATTGGCCTTAACAGTTCCTGATTAGGTGGCTTCTTAGNAAATCCAACAAGTAGTGAGAGCTTTTAGGAAACTATTTTGGATAATAAAATCAAAGTGTTAATGATGGCTATTCTTGAGTAGCAAGGTACAAAAAAAGAGAGAAGATCTAATTTTTTCTCTTTATATTTTCAACTGAAATACTGCTTATTTGTTAGACATGCCACCTAACACATTATGTTCCCAAGGAAGCTCATCAATCATGTATTGTTAATTCTATATTTTCAGTTAATACTTTACTCTCAGAACCAATAAAACTTCCAGTTGCTACTAGAATATTTGAGTATGTTTTTTCTGTCCTTGACTTGACACACACTNCAAACAAGTAAGTGTAAATGGACCCTAGTTACCAAAATCAGTTCGCTCCTAATTCCTTTTCCAAATGTTGTATTAAGCGAAAGCTTCGGATTTCTTACCAGCAACTGCTAGAAAGTGGATTTCTTCTTTGATATGATTTCAGCTAATTTGTCCATCAGTTNGCTCATATGAAAACAAAACAAAGAACTCATTGTTTACAACAGGTTGAAGTTTGTCCTAATGCTATAATCAGACAGATTTCAAAATCAGTCAAATTAGCTCTCGGAGAAAGAGATCCATTCTCTTTCTCAGCTGAAAAGAGAATATCTAGAAAGTCCCCTTGTCCAGGAGTCCCTGCCTCCTTGCTGACATTTCCTGGTGTTCTGTGGCTTCTTGCACTTCGTAGCATTCCAGAGCTCAAGGCTTCTTTGAAGACACAGGCCATTCAAGTCTCCCTTACTTTGCAGCTTCCCTCTAAAGGGAGAGTAAATGAAAAAGCCAAGCAGTTCAGACAATTTAAATGGGACAGCAGGAGGGCTTGCTATTGCTCTATTAGGAATAGCTGCGAGTGTTCCCTAAATCATCTACTGAAAGAAAGTGATCTTCCTTTAAATCAGGATGAAAAATTGGAGAAAGCGTCTAGATAGCTCCCCAAGGAAAAGCAGATTAGGGCTAGTGAAAGACTACAGAAAAGCTAAGTGTGCACACCAGGCACTGCTCCTTTAAGGCCCAGTTCCACAGAGCACATCAACAGGTAACTTTTATGGGGGTGTGTTTGGTGGGGGACTGTGCTGTCTCCTAAGCAAAGGAAGCCAGGCAAGACATAAAACTTTCAAGAACCACTAGGGATTTTGCCATCAAACTTTTGTTAAATATTTTTCAAGATTCCAAAAGTTGCCTTTTGGGGCACGAGAGATCACCCATTCCTGTGATGCCGATTATATCTCATGAGTGCTTAACCTCTAAGCCGACACAGGGGACCTATATAGGCTTGAAACACACAGAAAAATAGTAATGTAGACCCAACTATGTGGCCTTTTACTTTTTTATTATCTTTACACTGAAATGAAAAATGAAAACTGTTTTATCTCTGCTGCCTCAAAAAAGGTCTCCTTTGAAGATACTTGAGGGGAGGGAGTGACTGTCAGTGATTACTTCACTTTATAATCAATCCTTAGCTTACAACTCAGCTAGATGTGACAATAAGGGGATAGTCTCCTAGATGGCTACTTGACAATTTCTTCTTTCAGAAGGTTAGGTGTCCTGTATGAAGATGGATCTGATGCACACACAGTGAGAGGTTTGCCTACAGAACCCTTTTGAGAATATTTCAGAGATTGCCCCTAATCGTGAAGGCAAAGATCTGTGGACCACTTACGGTATATGACATGGTCATTGTGGGAATAGCAGCTCAGTGTCTGCAGTCCTGATTGGATAATGTCCTATGCTATCCTCATGTAAACTCTCTATCCTGTTATAGCAATGACACAGAAGATACTGTACAGGAAAGGACAATCAGGATGAAACCCTTTTATTCTTTGCATCCTCAGCAAGCAACACATAGCATGCGAAGCTGAGTGTGCTTTGTGTAACAGATGGCTGTGCACATTAAAATGAGAGTGACTTCAGAGTAAACACTTTACAAACCTTTGCATATACCCTTTGTGTGCTCACATTCGGGAGGTGAAGTTGCACCCAAAAGTCTACCCCATGGTCTCAGGTGACAACAGGATGTACACTTTTGTTTTCATTCTTGGTGAAGACTCNTTAACATCTTTTCTGATGACTTAGAAAAGACGATTCTTTCTGCATGGATCCCAGAAAGTCCTGCTTACTGGCCCAAGATTCTACTTTTCNGATCTTTGATACCCAACTCGGGTATCAAAGTATTTCCACATTTTACTTCAAGAATTTTTCCCAAATGACTCTTAGATGACAAGAGAACTGGATAAGCATTTGTTTCTGGTGTCAGAATGAGACCATGAATGATATGAAGAACAAACAGTTTGTGTCATTTGGTGGCAAAGGAAAAGGAGGACAATACGTGGAAAAAGCTGTTTTAATTACCCAGGTGACATTTATTGAGCAATACTCAAGCTCTTAGCATTGTGCTAGATATCTGCCATGAGTAAAATTGGCTAAGGCATCCTGAAATGAACCATATCAGTAAGTATAAAAATGTAAGATAATCGTTTTCCCTGCCAGAATACCAGGTAAAAATCACTATAATGCAGAGAGAAGAAGCAACAATGATGTCTAGTTGGCTAGCTCCTTTGGTGGAGGTACTTGTTTGCAAGCCTGACAACATAAGTTCAAACCCCAGAACTCAGAGAAGGAGAAAACCAACTGTAAAGTCAGCAAAGACTCTGGGATATGCTGAATTTTGAACCAGACAGGAAATGATGGGTCTGAATTACATGAGAAATGTATATTTTTAGACGTAAGGATGAAATATAGCTAACAACTGAAATGAGTTTAGGAATGTGAGGAATCATGTGTCCGTTTGAAAAAGAGGGGCCTCTGGTATACTCAGACCTGTACTAGAAGCAAAGGGGTCTCAGAAGATGTCCACTCCTATGTCACACCCTGGCAGTGCCTCACATTCCTCTTATGAAAATTGAAGGGGTGAGGAGTTGATCTGAGAAAAATCTACTCACAGAGTCTGGCAAAGACATTATTAGAAAGTTTCATTACTATTTGTACTAGTCATTTTTTTTAGGGCAGTTAATGTCTAAGTTTAAAATGGCCAGATGAATTCAGAGAGCCATTGTGCCCACCTTTCCCCCCAATTTCGTTGTTTCAAAGTACACCCTCTATTTCAAGATTGTATCTTTACTGAAGCATAGGACTGTGATACAATCACAACAAAATGCCTCCCACTTAAAGCCAGCCTTTCAGAGCACTGTTAAATCAAAAGAAAAATTATTTCTTCCCTCCCCAGTCTCATAGCCCTCAGGATTTTAAATGGTAATGATCAGTTCATTTGAGAAAATGGCATTTAGTGCTTCCCTTCACAAGCTCTTAAGGCAAGGAAGGTGTCTCTTTTCCAATGATCTGCACCTCCTTTTGTTTTCTAGCATTACTGAAACTGACCTGGCATGGATCACTGGGTGAGCAGGCGATCTTAAACACTTCTCATATAAATTACTGGTTCCCTTCCAAGTGCAGTACCTCACAGGGTAATACACCATTTTACAGCTTTGATAGCACAGTCTCTTCATTCTGTTGGGCTCCACATCCCCTCCTACCCTTCAATTTCACCACCAGGAAATGAAGAGAGAAAAAGCNTAGCAGGGATGTGAGCCTCAAGAACACTCAGTCTGTTCCTACTTCCAGTAGTGTATCTTGGACAGTTTGGAATTGTGAATTCTCCTGTTTAACTTTTCAAATTCCTGCCAAAGGTACTTCTGTCTTAAAAGCCACCATTAAAAATGAAGTTATCAACATAACATGTTCATATTCAGGTACCTTAAGAAGCAATTACTAGATATATACAGATGTCAACAAAAATATAGACAAATAATTTTATAGAAATGAAAACAATGCTCACATTTTATGGGTTCAGGTCTAATAGGTTGAAATTGCACACAGTGTTCTCACTAAAAAACAGGACANGCCATTGAAAAAGCACTCCCACATTCACTGGCTACTAATGATGACCACATTTCCAAACCAGTGACTTTTTTCCCATGAACTCTAATGGCAAGGTGTGTTTTTACTGACAGTTAACTTGGATCAGGGCATGCAGTATTGTGTTTCAGCTTGTGCTTTTGTAAACTCGAACTTTCTTTGAAGTTAAGCATTGTCAATCAGTTTCCATGTCTGAATAACTCTTAGATGAACCTGACTGACCCAAGTCAACTCATTGAAACATTCTATTTCCCCATAATTGATGTTCCAAATGAACGTCTTTTCATAATAAAATGTGCTGGAAAACAAAGCAGCCTTGCATCCGGCACAAGTTGCATCATAATTAAATTTTATTTTATCCCATTGAGGCATGCTAAATGTTGAGCAAAATATAATTTTAAGTAATTTGTTTGTATTCTTATCTGTAGGAGTTGGAAATTAACAGCGTTGCTAGTTTGTGTTCACTGTTAAGCCTGGAGAGCAGAGAGATTGCTTTGCAAACATTACAGTTATTATGTCTGCAGTTGGTACTCTTTGTATAAATTATTGATCAGCCAGCTTATTTTTCTTTCTGCTTAATGGATATTATAGNATAGCCGTTTACAACGCTATAGTTAAGGTTGTGTCAGCACTTCCATTATAATAAACCCTCTGTTACAGGGGTTTATAACTTGTTGTAAAAATTTGCTCTGGGCTGAAACTTGACATACAAGATCAGGCTTCCAGGAGGTAGCAATTGTTGTCCTTTCAACTTTTAAAACATCTCTTTGTTCTGAAAAGTAATAAATAAATAAACAGTTTATTCTTTTTTAGAAATCCTTGGAAGTTTTGTCTTGAAATAAAACAATTTTATAGGCTGTCTGTTGCATGATGACCTCTTCTTTGATTTCAAAATGCAACCAAAAGGAAAAAAAAGGCTAAGAAAGTAGAGTAAAACAACTAAAAAAAGAAAATTATATAGTCAAGCAATTTTCTTCTATCATGATAAAAGTATACTATAATTCATGCTTTAATATTAAATATACCTTCGCACTATAATAGATAAAATGTTCTCTTTTCATAGTATTCCTAACTACTTATCTTTTAAGTAATTTACATCCCATAATACAGACTTTGTTTATTTAAGGAGAAAAGAGCCCAACAGTTAGAAAACATATATGAAAAGGTACAATTAAAGGCCCAATATCTAGTGGAAAAGGAGAGATTTAAATACCTGTTTGTCTGACCTCCCTGTAGTCCAGCCTACCATTATTTTCAGGATGATGGCCTGATTTAAGAGGTGGAGGAAACAAATCTTAATTTGTATTTTTGTTGTTGCCATTTCCTCTTACCTTTCAACTGTACAATGATCTCACTGTGCTTGCTATTGTCAGGATTATTTGGCTGGGCAGCCTTTCATACCACCCCACAGATGGAATGGAGGACACTTACCTGGAAGTGGGTACTTACAGGAAAGTATAACTAATTCATCACAAAGAATTGACTACTTGCCCTGGGAATGATGCAGTTTAGAGACTGAAAAAAAATTGCATGATGATGCTTTTTTTGTTGTTCATTTGCTTTTCTTCCTGCCATTGCCACCTCTTGACTCACCTGAGTTTGGACATTTCTTTTTGCCTGCTGCACAACCAGAAAAGCAGTTTCTACCACTTGGGACCTTTATTCTGAATAAGCAGGAAGGGCTTAAAAGGAGCAAGGGAGGAGCAGTATTCTCCTACTGAATTATTTGGAATTGGATCTACACTAATGCAGAGATTACCATGTTCATTCAAGAAGCTTGTGTACTAAGTCTGCCTTTCCGTTATTAGTAAAATAGCTAGTGCTATTTATAACCATTTTAGCCATTTCATCATTAAGTATCACACCCGGTATGTAAAGTCACGGTGCTTCAAGGTAGGCATATTCCTTCTGTCTTCTGGGTAATTCACCAGCAAATTCTCTGCTCTTCATTAGAGAATGCCACAGTAAGACGAGAGTCCCATTCCTGGTTCTTAAGAAGAGGCAGAAAGTTTGAACAGAAAGGGAGACTAGGGACATGAAAGCCACTAAAAGTCAGGCAGAGTGATGAAAATGGGGAGGGAAATGAGTGAAACTGTAAAAGTTTGGAAGTCTGTGCTTCAGGGAGTGAAGGTTTTTCTGAGGGGCTGACTGGCAAGGCTGTGTGTCTGAGTTCAAAAGGCTTGAGAGAGTTACTTGGCATAATTTCTCTATCTTCAATGATTTACTACTGAAATGCAAACATCAATTTTGGACTCTCTCCTGAGAAACATTTAACAAAGTCAGTGAACTACTGGTACCCTGGTATCTTTCTAGGTTTGCCAAAGTCTGATAGCTCTTTAATAAACCCATGGCTGAAGTTTATCTTCTTCTTCTTCTTTTTTTTTTTATTTCTATTAAGGAAACAGGTCCATTAGTAAATACACAGATGTAAAAATGGTCTCCTTTACTTAGCCATTGTGGTGTATCTTAGGATTGTTGAGAAACGCACTCCATTGTTAAAGCTGTTTGTGCCGGGTGTGCTAATGCACTCTTTGATTGAGTGAATTAGCAGTCATAACAATCTGGCAGTCTGGCCATAGAAGTGTGCTCCAATTGATTTGTGTTATGGCTGGACTGGAAAATCTAGTGTTAGTTGTTTTTTGCCCTGGGGCATTGTTTGTACCAAACTCTACTTTTCATTTAATTTTCCAATACATTTTGAAAGATTGAAATGCTTGTGATCAACATTTGATCCACTTGCATTATTTAAAAAAAAATCTGAAAGTAATTTCAGATTCCAAAAAACCTTGCTTTCAATTAGAGTAAACATAATTAGAGTGACGTCGTGCTTGGAATGGTAAATCTGCCTTTGAATCTATTAAGCATGTTTTCTCCTTGTCCTGTCACTGTAAGGAATCCAGTATAGATCTATAGCATACATTTGTAATTCCTAACATACATGCCTCTAATGGAGCTTGTGAAAAATTAAAAGAATAAAATTATAATGAACCATTCATGCTGACCTCCTGGTGTATGCCTTTTCATATATGCCTACATTGCTTCTCTTTCATTTAGAAATACCACAAAAAAACAACAAATTCAAAGCGTTCAGAACATTGTGAGATATTAAAGGAATGTATTCAGATATACATTGTCTTTCAGTTACTCTGTTCTCTTATTTTGCTAGAAATNATTAATTTTCAATTTAAAAAAAACCCACTGTACCAATTGCTATAAGAAGCTCTGAAGAATGAAGACATGACTTATCCTAGATCTGTCAATATTTGTATCTTTCTTACAATCTTCTTCTTTGCAGTCATTTACCAGAATTATAATGTAACATGAATAAACCTTAAAAAAATGACTATTGATTACAGAGAAAGCTTTGTGAAATCATTTAGTCAGTTTCCCCACTTGAGAAATCACTGAATACAAAATGTCAATAGAAAAGAACGGAATAGATGTAATNCAGTTCTGTGGCTCCCCGAGTTATAAAAGAGGGTCAAAAATAAATCCCCACAGATACACCCTTTTATACTCAAATAAAATGATACTTACCAATTCCCAACTACAAGTCCATCTTTTTTTACACATTTATTCTTCCCTTTTGAAACCACAGGTTGTGAAAGTGTGTTTTTATGTGTCCCTATTCGCCACTGAGCCTTTTAACCAAATAGGATGCCCTCATCATCACTAAAGTGCCTGTTGTCATTCAGGTAATCATCGCGACTTTAGCTGCCACAGCTACTTTGTATTTTCTCACTGTCTCCTGCAAAGCTTACAGCTCTTCTCAAAACTGCATTTCATACTGCGCTGAACTCTGTATCCTGTGCCGATTTTTGTTAAGTAATAGATGATGAGACCATTCTTTTTATTAGTTCCCATTCTTACCGGTCTCCTCAAATGGGGGAAAGGAGGGGGAGGGGAGGGGGGAGGGGAGGGGCCAGAAGAGGGCAGAAGGAGGGAAGAAAATACCTTCCCTGAACTGTACAAGCTAAGCTTCAAACGATATCCTAGGAAAGAAATTAAAGACTTCTTAATTAGTGCAGCAATTAAGCTTTCTTGGTAGCATTTTAATCAGCACAGGCCCTATCAAAGGACAAACAGAGCGATTTGCAGGTCTTTGAATTTTAAACAGTCTTATTGATTTCACACAATACGTCTTCACAAAACACAGGGAGAATTTTCTAATATCAGTTACAGTACTTTGAGTTTTGCTTATGCAAATTGATTGAAGGTTAGGAAAGATGAGANGGACGAAGAGTACCATAAATAACGAGATGTAAAACAATAAACAAGACAAAGTCTCTCAATGCTAAAGATGCGAAGGGGTGAGAATTTGAAACCTTTCTTAAGTTGATCTGTGTGCTGTGTTAAATATGGTTTGCCCTCTCCATCGCAGGAAAGAGTATCTCCAAAAGTAGGAAAGAAAAGGATGAAAAGAATATGCTTTTTCAGGGGTTTTCTTTCCGCTATATTTTATTTTGCAACATTTGACTTTCCTAACCCTATTGTTTGATCTAACGAGCAAGCAGTGGCTCCTTGAAAAGGTTTAGAGACCTGAGGTGGGGGGAGGGGAGGAGTACCATATAGGTAGAGGAATATGTTCCCAAGCCTCACTTCTAAGTGAAGCATGTGCTCCGAGCTCACGTTTCTCTGCAGAGAATTTGAAGTTGGCTGGAAGCAGGGTGGGATTATGGCTTGGTCTGCTCCATTGCTTCCCTTCCTGTTTGTCGCTCTAGAGTGTGGCAGAGTTTGGATGAGTGATAGTTTCAGGAAATCTAAGAATGAGAATTGTAAGGTCAGGCTTTGGGCGTTTAATTCCCCTTTTCCTACGACTGAAAACACTACATAATTTAGCATTTTAAAAGCACATTGGAGTTTATTAAAGTTAGGAATGGCATTCAAAATAAACTAGCTTTTTTCTTTTAAAGTTTAACAATTTTTACAGTATTATATTTCACTAATACAGCAATTTGACATTTTGAAGAAATGGTAATGATTCTAAAATGTATTTTGGTATTTGTGATGTATACTGAATCTCTACTTTTAGTTAAGAGTAGGTTTGATAAATGAAAAATTAATAAACCTCATCTCAGTACGTTAAAATACACTGGTTAGCTAGGACAAACAGCTGTGAAAAGTTCACCTATCTTTGTAGAAGTTTATAAACTTTTATGCAGTAATTTTCAGAATTCTTACACTTTAAGAAAGCCTTCCAATAAAATTATTTTGCCCCCAAAACTTTAGTATTAAAGAGCAAGTCACTAGTGTTCTATTTCTTTTTAGAGAGTTTCTGTACCTTTTGACACTAAACTTCAAAGAGTTTAGTGCAATGGATTAAAAATGATAAAGAGAAAAGTGGTAGTAATTTCAATACCCAAATGGCAAAAACTCCAAAAAATTCCTCGAAACTCTAAGCCTGCTATAATAGTTTATTTTTAAAATCTGTCAAATGCTACTTCCTTGTTTCACATCTTAGGAAATCTCTGAACATATGTAGCTAGGTTCAAAGCCTA
Organism: Neotoma lepida; assembly: GCA_001675575.1. Lineage (NCBI taxonomy): Eukaryota > Metazoa > Chordata > Mammalia > Rodentia > Cricetidae > Neotoma > Neotoma lepida. The sequence goes on from LZPO01076408.1 coordinate 43,254, forward strand.
GCTACTCCAGATTCCTAGAGATATAAGCAACATAGAGACGTGACCTATGCTCAGATCATATGCTGGTCAAATATTCCCGAATAAA
>LZPO01076408.1:46722-63967 GCA_001675575.1 Neotoma lepida
CAGGGCAGATGTGAGGGGGCACGAACATATTTTGTTCTTTAGGAGATGACCTGGTGCCCCGGCCTCTTGGAAGCTGAACTGGAGAGGTGGGGAAGGAAGAGCACAACTTGCTCGCGCTCTTTCCAAAGTGACTTTTATCCATCTTATTTCTTTCTTTTCTGAGGTTAATAGCTCAAGAAAAGAGCAGGTGTANCTTTTGCCCTAGGATGCTAAGGGCTTGAATACTTCTCTTCTCGTTTTCCTTGATAAAGCGCGAGCACAGAGGAGGCCTTGGGATAGTCCCCGACCCAACCAGTTTTATGCTAATGAACGCTCAGTGGGGGAGGATCTACCGAGAGGGGGCGGGAGTGGGGCAACTTGTCAGTTTCGGGGTAGAAATGATCCAGCCCGCTGCTTGCAGAGGAAGAAGTTCAGTGGTTCTGGAAGGAAGAGAGTAGGGAAAGTTAGAGATCTGAAGGACACACTTGGGAACTGGGCGAAAAGATTCATAAACAACTTTGGTACCTTTAAAACAAGCTTAAATAGTGAGAAAAGGAAAGCATGGGCTCTTAGCAGAGCTACGGAAACTGGAGCTGGGAGGGTGAGAATGCTATACTTGTGACCTGAAGGAAATGGGGGTCAAAAGCCACCCGCTATTTCTTCTTAGAGACTAGTCCTCTGTAGGGCCTAGGAAGAAAAGGAAAAAGATTGGAACTCCATTCCGACCTGACTTAGATAAAAATTCTTTTCTGTATTTATTTACTATTCTTTTTAAAAATTAAAGATGCCTAGGTCTTGACCTCTTTTTTCAACTGTGTGTGTGTGTGTGTGTGTGTGTGTGTATGTGTCTGTGTCTGTGTGTCTGTGTGTGTCTCTCCTGAGCGCGCATATCCGCGCACACATGTTCCTGCTGGATCTGGTGTATGGCCAGATGGCAGTGGGCATGGGTGGGCATGCTGATCACTAAATGCCATTTAGTCAGATAACTGTCATTCGTGGTGGTCCAGAAGATAAAATATTTGTCCAAAACCAGTCATAAAAACTATCAGCAGCAAGACAAAATATTGTTCTTGAGTTATGAACAATGCAAGGTAAAATTGGAAGTCAGTTCAGATACTTCTGTTGTCACACTGACTCCGTGACAAATTGAGGTACTGTTTTTCTCTTTACTAATGAAATGTCTGCATTTCTCACAATCGTCATTGTGTTTTTCTGATGCTGGATTCTTTTACGTGTGTGCACACAAACACACACACAGTGAGAATTTCTTACAATGGCTGTGTGATGTTATGATTCTAAGACTTTAAATGGAAGTTTTCATCATTTAATTGGAGGGTAGTCTTAAAGTTACCATTTTTTTTTTAAGTTTTCTTTTTTCTTTCTTTCCTCCTCCTCCTCTTGGTCCTCCTTGTCGTCATTCTCTTCTTCTTCCTTACATTTTTCCTTCCCAGAGGTTCCCAACAGTTCTAGAGTCTTAAGCTGCAAGGCCTAAGATAAATTAAACCCACTGGAATTGTTTATCCCTTTCAAAATCTCATCTGTACCCTAATCATATCTCACTTGGCCTTAATATTTTGTGACTAAATATACTGTTTTAAAGTCCTACTTCAAGTTATTCTTAAGCATGAGAAGTGCTGATTGACTTTTAAATTTTGATTTTATGTCAACTAAAGTGTCTGCTCAACTTAAATACCTGGAAATTCTGCAAGTTAACCTGAGAAGGTATGAGTAAATACTTCCACAGCTTNTCCTAACTCTGCCACAGGCTAAGGAATGGAAAAATGCATTAAACTTTCTCTCACCAAACTATGCAATTTGCATATAGTACATTAATATTTTAATGGTAATTACTTGGATTACCCTTTCATCTCTTTATTTTGAAAGCAATAGCCTGAATGCTTTGCATCTTGAACTTAAAAAACTAAATTTGTTTTTTCATTTAAATCCAGGTTTTTGCTTTGATGGTAAGATTTTGTTTTTATAAATCTAGATTAGAGTGACTTTTTCACGCAGTTTCTTTCTGTCCTGNGTATTTAACAGATGAAGGGAAAAATTTGCATTGTATTATTGAAAATGTAGAAGTAATAAAATTACCCGTATATGTTAACTATATAGATACATTGTGTATCTCTCTCTCTCTGTGCATGTGTGCGTGTGTGTGTGTGTGTGTGTGTGTGTAATATCAAATCTTAGTACTCTGAGCTGCTTCTAGGACGTATATCTAATGAAAACTCTTAGCAATATTTAAATTTCAGGGAATTTTAGGAACCAAAGTGATGCTAAAGGAAAGAAATGTTAATAAACTTCTTTAGAGTGACTAAGGAACAGTAGCAAANNTTAAAAGTCGATTTAATTTGCTTAGGGCTATTGAATTAGTATGCTCTCTATGAAAATCAGAGTAAACGTTGAGGCCATCTGTCATTACCACTAGGAGATGAAAAAGGCACTATCACCTTCTAGACAGTAAAGCTAAAAAGTATAGGTCTCAAGACATCAAAGAAAATGTAAGGAAATGCATTTGAAAGTTGTTAAAAGGCAAAGTCTGACCTTGGTCTGTTTCCTCCAATTATTATTTTAAAACTAAACACTAGTTGTCTGAACTTGGCTGTTGCAACATAGGTCAGTTAATTAACTGCTAACCATTAAATAACAGCAACAAAAAAAGTAATTATGTACATGGTCAAGTCTGTTTGTGTCAGTCAATTTCTTGTTTGTAGATTTGGGTAAAGGTTCGATTTTTCTGTGAATTCATGTAATAAAAAGTGACTCTTGCATCATGTTATCTGAAATGCTTAGTTTCTTAGTATTGCAAGAAGATGACTTTGTGTCTGTATCTTTTAAGCCAGACTAGGACTTGGAGTCTATGTGGCCTGAGATTTACAGAGTTTTTTTTTTTTTTAACTTAAGTAGACTACCTTAGATCCAACCTTTTCCATGTATACACATATATTCATAACAGTATTCTTTTATCTTTAAAGTAGATACTGTCCATGAACATAAATTGGAAGATTTGCCAAGTCTTATATGTTTCAGGGTCATATCTGAATATACTTTTAGTGTAAGAAGTACATTTTCCCTTAATTCTTTGCTTTATTTTTCTTGTCAGGGGTTTTAATAAAGATAGAAACCTGAGGCGGTATTTATTTAACATTTTCCTCGTTGCCTGCTTTGCATTCACATGGGACTTTTAATACAAATCCAGATTCACTCACTTCTGACAGACAATCATGACACTTGCACAGANAAATTCAAGAATTATTTCATTTGAAGAAACTCTGCTTTTGTAGTTTTTGTGTTGTGGTAGATTAATGGTTCCTATAAAACCAAGTGTCTCATTTTATAACATTTCAAAAAGAAAGCGATATGATTAGTTGACCAAGCCATAAAATATGAAAGTTAGTTTGGTTTTATAACATATTTCTTTCTGGTTTACAAATGTTAGAAAATGATAGTTTAATAACTAATATATGAATGAGATACGAGAATACCACCCTAGGATTGATTGACATTTATCAACTTATAGTATAGGCTATAAGTTTTTGAGTTATGTAGGTAATATTTATTTAGTCTGTTTTCTTCCTTGAAATTAGTCTCAAATACAATTACTATTGTCAAAAGTGCACATGGTTATAAATTGTTTTACTTTTAGAAAATTACACTTTTAGTAAATGGTATGATACAATAAGTTTGATTTTCATAAATTATATTATTTTTAAAGCTTCAAATATTATCTAAAATGAATAAGATATCCCCCACAATAAATTTGATACAGACTTTTAAAATCACCTCTTTGTTAGTCAATAATTGCTGTTGTCTTTTTAGTTTAATCGACTGAATNTCATGGGGTTGCATGTAAATTACTGAGACAATATTAGACACCTTCTTTTTGCCCCACTTACCTCCTCCAGTCCCCTGGGATATGACACCCAATATTGATTAAAGTCTTGGCAGGATTTAAGCATAAATCACTCCTTTCTTTGGCGATTTACTATGTGTGATTCACCAACATACAAAAACATAATGCGCTTTATTGTTTCTCATTTGATGTTTTGGTTCTGGTATGTAAGGAGCATCTGCAAATTAGCTTAATGTGCAACCAAGTAGTTGTCATTTTAAGAACACTATGTGATTCGACTATCAATCAGTATTCTATTTCCTTCTTAAGTTATTTTATCCAATTGTTTCCTACAACTGTCTTTGCCAATCAAGTAAAATAGTTATTTTAATAGCATTGTATTAGCAACATGAAATACAGCTATTGCAAAATGCAGTAGAAAGTGGAACTCTCACAGGTTGTAAGTTGTCTCCCTTTGAATCTTTGCATGAAGAAAACAGTTTGAAACTTGTCTTCTGAGTAGGTACAGGTGAGTTTACCACTTTCAATTAAATACTTTGATTGCAAGTATGTTTTAGGTTCTTTGCTACACTTCAACTTTGTCTGAATTTTAGTTATCAAAGGTATCATTTTCAGGCTGTCAACACAAAAATGTCACATCAAATTATATGCTTTGGAAATAGTAGGGAATATGAAGTTCCTCAGAACTGTTTAAAATGTGGTTCACTCGAGGTTTCATCATTTTATATTTAAATATTATAAACACTATAATGAGATTATCATGGGCTAGCATGTCCCAGTTTCTATTCTGAGGTGGTGGATTCTTATTGGTTAGTTTGAGATACCTGTGTATAAGAATAAATACTTATATGAATTCTCAACTTAATTATTCTAGATCAGACTGCATTCATATTTTAAGCCTTTGAGATGACACCCAGATGCTTCTTTACTATAGTATTTGTTGTGTTTTTTGTTGTTCAAGGAAGAAATGTTCAATTCAAAACCTTAGGGAAGAGTAGTATAGAAGACTGTTATTAAACGGATATATTTACCTCAGGCCTAGCAGAAGCTCTCTGCAAACCCAAATTCACAAGATATTATAATGTATTTACTTTCCTTCTAAATTTTGAAGAAGTATTCTTTTATTCAGAAGAATTTTTATGACACAATAGCTAATTTTTTATGAAGTGTCTCTTATTGGCTAGTATCTATGTTTTTAAGGTGTGTTGCATACACAAATGTCTTTGTTAGAAGAGTGTATCAGTTAACAAAATAATGTTTTGGAAACCAGTAATATCTAGGATAAGATATTCACTGTTTGTTGTGATAAACTATTATTAGATTAACTGGCTTATCTCTCTCTCTCCTTCTCCCTCTCTCTCTCTCTCTCTCTCTCTCTCTCTCTCTCTCTCACACACACACACACACACACACACACATACACACACACATTTATTTATTTATTTATTTATTTATTTATTTATTTATTTATTCCAAAATGTTCTGATGGTCTGTTAAGAGTGTGTTCATTGTTGCTTAGCTGTTGGCAGTGAATGGTTGAATTTGTGCATAACTATCTACTTACAAATACATATCCAAACATATGAGAAAATGATCCAATTTAATACATCCTCCAAGTCAAGGACTTCAAGCCAGGTGCATTGAAATTGTCCCTGTATACTCTGATGGATTTTTACATAAGAAACAACATTCTCAATTTCCCAGTTGAGAAATTCATCTTTAGATTCTTCTAGATTGGATATCAGACTTGTCAATGGATGAAGTTTATTAAAATTACCATCTTNTAATCTGATCTCAAATGACTCCTCAGAGTTGGTCCAATATTTCAATCAGGGATTCTTTTTTGTTTTTAAACATAAGAGTTTTGATTGCAAGTTTTAAAAGTCAACTTTTTAAACTGGAAAACTCAGGTGTAATTTAATCGGTCTTGATTTTTTTTTTTTATAATTGTAACAAAGTATCCTCAACTTTGCAGCACAGCAGAACAGAGAATAGCCAGTTACTTTACAAAACAAGTTTAGAGAGCAATGAGGAGCCCTAGATAGAGATAGAGAATAGGAATTTAAATGCAGAATTCAAAACTGTCCTTGTCTCAGCAGAATACAATACCTGTAAAGCACCCACGTTTCTAGAAAGTTGTCAAATTGAAATAAGCCAGGCACAGAAAGACAAATACTACATTAGTTAACTTATGTATGGAATTTTAAAGGTTGAACTTAGAACAGCAGGTTAGATTGGTGCTTACTAGGGACTGAAAGCAATGTTGGTCAAGCTATACATAGTTTTACCTAGATTAAAGGAGTAAGTTCAGGAATTTTTTTTNTGTGTGTGCAACATGTTTTCTATATGTAAACCATCTAAAGTCTAGTAGAGAAATTTAAAAAGAGTGTATTTGTTTGACAAAATTTGATATACTATTAAAGCATGGTTTCCACTGAGTGAACCTTGAAAGAGGCAGTAGGATACAGGTTAAATTTTATGAGTCATATTGGATAATGGAATCTTTCCTCAGTATAAGCAAACAAAGTAAATACAAAGTATGGACAATTCACAATGTTAAAGTGTCTTTGGCTTTATATAGTATCAAATGCTTCTAAATAGTTANGTTACTTTTTCCAGCACAATGGGAAAAAATAGTCTCACAGTTTTAGCAAGGACTATCAAATCATATATCAAGAAATTTGGCTAGTTGAAAGGCAAGTACTTAATGGAAACAGAAACTTCTTGGGTAAATACTTTTTAATTAAAGTTAAGGCATGCTGACCATATCTTAACCAAAGCAATGTTAGTGTTAATCAAGAAGTATTTTATTCACCCTGCATGTGAAATATTTTCTTAAAATCATAAATAATATTCTGAACTTTTATTAACAACAATTAAGAGACTGTACTAATAATAGTATTATTATTTTAAAGACATTCCATTGATGTGCCAATCATGTAAATGACTTGAAGTTGAAACTTCAAGTTCATTACAGCTATGATAAAATCTGCTGATACTTTCAACTCTATTCTTATTTCACATTTTAAATATTTAAACTTTATTTAACCTTATTCTCAGAAGGATATTTCTTGAGTCAGACACTTGTTAGCTTTACAGACCTTTGAACTTTAAGAAAATGACTTAAACTACTTTTATTTTTCAGATTGCNAGCCATATATTTATATTAGGATAGANAATCTTGTGTGTGCAACAGGTATACCACTTTTACCAATAGTTTAGAGATATCTGTGATGGATATTTTTATTTATGTGAATTTTTGTCCCATTTGATGTAAATATCTTAATGATGTAAATAATTATAATATACTTAGATGAAAAATTTTACCTATATGTACATGTGCACACTCACAACTCTTGGACGTAGGCCAGAGGACAAATGACCTACTCTAGAATTATCCTTAGTTTTCTTGTTTGTAGTTCATCAAAGCATACATAAAATACATTTTCAAAACATATTTTACTTTGCACTTACATTTGCCATGAAAATGGAACTTAATTTTAGAGTAAAGAAGTAGCAATTTGCACTTAAATATTTTAAATGTGATTAAAAAATCTATAAGGGTATATCACTATTAGGACAATAACTAAAACTTAATGCATTTTNCTAAGTATTTTTATGATGAATAAAATGTACTTTTCATTCTCTATTTAGAGTGCACAGATGAGAATTATTTGTATAAGTAGGTATTAAACTAGATGCAAAAATTTCAACGTATCTTAATAACACTAAATAAGTGTGTTTGATGTTCTTGTCTCAGTGTTTTTTGTTGGTATACTTCATTCCTTTTTGGACTTTAGAGGAAGCNTATCTCTAAGAATCAGTGGATACATTATAAGAAAATAACTTCATAACCTGAAGAGAAGTAGCTTCTTTAAAAGCTTTGCCATCAGTGAGCTGAGCTGAGGAAGAGGTCAGTGGGTTAATCTTCGTGTCTACATAAGGAGATGTGTATTACCACTTCTTGCACCAGACTGTAATTGTCTTTGAAAACACTTGGTAAAGATCCAGATAAATTGAAATCAATCACTTTCTCAATCATTCCATGGCACTTGTCAAGCCGTTACACCAGTGGGAAGAGTCCAAGTATGCANANATTTTTTTTTACAAGGTAGAAAGATACTTATAAAAAAACCTTGTCCAATTAAATTTTTCAACTTCATTTAAGATTCTAGAATTACAAAGGATACAACCCAAACTTGTACATAGTAGATACACTTTATGCCTATTTATTTTACAAGAAGTTCATCTTTTCAGTTGGCAATTCAAATAGAAAAAAATATTTGTAACCTCACACTTCACATCATCTGGTTTGCAATATGTTAGGAGGGAAAAATGATAAGTAATTGAAGTGGCTTCAAAATATTCTACGGCTTGAGAACTCTGATATCTTTACTCTTACTTCTAAGAATTTTCAGACAAGTAATAAGGATAACCAAAGATGATTGCCTGTCTGGTTTTCTCTGCTTTTCTTCCTTTTCACACCATTGACAGGACATGCAGATTTGAACTTGTAGCCAGGAACAGCGCTTCCATGCTTCAAATTGCCAAAANACCCCCAGGGATGGAAACTTGACCTGCTTTTATGAAACCATAGAATTACATTTATACAAGTTACCCCATGGGAAAACAATGAACTGATCCCAATTCAAACCTTAATATTGGAGCCTTCTGGGTCAAATTTGATTTTTTTTTGTAACACCTGTTTGGCTACCATATTATGGAATCTGATACACTTAGGAAATTTAAAAATATCATCCATTAGTGATTTTTTAATTAATACCAAATTCTTTAAAAATTTGAAGCTATTTAAGTAAACTCATGTTATTATATTATTGATTGCCGAAAATAAAATATATCTTTTATGTATGCTTCCTAGATTTAAGGAGCTTGAACCCCAATTTATTTAATTAGAATATGGATATATTTCTCATATACTTAATTTCTCTCCAATAGTGAGCTAGCCTAAGTGGAAGAAAAGTTTTAAAGGGAGTTTTTTCCTGCTATAACCTGTAAGAAAAAGGATTTTATATGAGTGTGCTTCATTTCCCTTACTCTCACATTGCAAATTGTTATAATTTTATTTTCTTTTGAGTTGGGATGTCCAGATGAGTTTCCAAAGGACCTTGTTTCATCTCCATTAGAAAAAACTGAACATGGTCACTGATCCCTGGAGAGCAAAGATGCTCTTTGTCTTTTAATTGGCTTTANTTTAGTGTGTGGAATGCGTTCAACTTGGAAATCTGAAGGTAACAATTGGTTCATAGCAAAAAACAAAAACTAGATTTTCTGGAGTATCCAAATATTGTATTACATATTAAAATGTGTGGTTGATATAAGTGTGGAGGGTCCTAATCTCTTTGCTTATGAGACACAGTACTGAAACATTATTTGCTTCTTTACATTGACTATCTATAAAGCCTCTTACATGAAGTTATTTTTCTGTAATGAATCACTTTTGAGTAAAGGGATGGAGACATAGAAATTTCTAATATATAATATGGCATTATCTTCATGAACATAAATCATGTTCATCAACGGAACATTATTTGTAGTGATAAACAAACATTATTTACTTATTTTAGGCTTGTTATGCGACATATACTTCCATAGGAAGCTAACAGCTTTTCAGCCTTGTCTTGATGCTTACCACTTGAATGAAGTTGAAACACTAAGTCAGTGATGGGGTCGTTTCCTGAAATCACCGTAATGCCATGCTTACACAATACCAGCCTAGTTCTGTGTTTGACTTAGTTTAACTTAGTTTGACTTAGTTTCTTTGACTAGCTGCATGATTTCAACTATGATGGAAGGAGGGGAAGACGATAGATACTAAGTGTGCTGGTATTGANAGTAATGCATTGCTGGGAAGGCAACCTATTCTGATTTTGCAGTGGCAGTGAAGGGAAGTTCCTAGGATTGGTTTTTGTCTTCCCATGGCACTCTGAAACTCTGTTTCAAATAATGATTGATGGTGCCCACACCTGTCTCTTATACACATCTAGATGTGTATAAGAGACAGAAGTAGAGTAGTGCTTATAATGTCCAGGCTTCTACATGCTATTTAGAATATATATCCTCAGACAACAAACTAAATTCTATCTCTAATTATCCTTATTATCTGAACTATCCTTTTAATGATCCTTTTTCTTTTTGACAAAAACTTACATAAAATTGTAAAGAAAATAGGAACAGTTTACCATGAAATCTACCTATAAGCATTTAACCAAGATCAAAACAAACCCTGAGTTTCAAATTGTTGATGTTTTGATTAGATTTTCTCAATTCCAAAGTGTGAAAATATAATTCATTTCAATTAACATATTTTATTCCAAGTTTAGGAAATAAAATTAGGATGATACATTTGATCTAGAGTAAAGTAAACTTTCTTGCCTTTTTCTTTTGGGGAGTGGGCTAAATAACGGCCCATGACAGGAATGCTGTTTGTTTTTCACAAAAGTTGTTTGTGATTTCAGGTACCCCTGGGAAATCTCTTGATCAGATTCACATCTGTTCCTGTCAAAGTGGGTGCTAAGATACCGGTCACCCAGCAACCATGTCCAAGAGGGAATTGGGCCGATAATAACTTCAAAAAGGAATGACAGATGCTAGATTAGGATGAAAGACAAAACGCATGAAAAATGAGCTTGTTAGAATCAAAAATTTGTTCAAGCACCTTTATGCAAATTAAATGAATATTGAATATTTGCATGCAGTAATTTCTACTTTTTTACTTGATTATAAAGGAAAGAATAGTGCATTTAAACTCACAAATGCCACTTCTTTCTTTGTCACTAATTAACATACAAAGCAGAATCTCTTTTTAAAAATCAGATTAGCCACCTGGGTTCTTCTGTCCCTACAAAGAATGTGACCATGCTCTCCTTATGACAGCAATACTTTCAAAATGACTTAGCTTATCTGTTTTTTTCCCTGATAAACACTCTCCTGTGAGTTATGATTATTTTAGAAGAATATAAATCCGTTTCTTGAGAAAGCATTTCAGAAGTAACCTTATCCTGTTGTCCTTGAAATTGCTTAATGTACATTAATAAAAGATCACTCGAGATGAGTTCACACCAGAAGCTCAGGCTTCTCACTGACTGGTTAAATAACAATGCCTTTAAGTGAGGGAGAGAGGAATGCCGGACAGGAAAGTGAGCAGATCCTTCAGAATTTAAGATGCTCTTTGATACAGTACAGTTTTCCTATTGAACTGTTCACATACTAATCAGAATTTAGAAGGGCCTGATAGAACATAGTGATTGAGAGAGGCTTCGGAGCCTTGCTTTAGCGATGTCTAATGTGGTCACGTAGAGAAATTGATTTTCTTCAGAAATTAATTAATTTTTCATATCGCCTTAAGCTGCAGTTAAAAAGAGTGCATACTTGTCTGTTTTTTCCAGAAATATTGCCTAATCATATTAATACCATTGCCCCAAGGATGAAAAGATAATTGTACAAATGCATTTGGAAATATGTATCACTGAGTATTTATGATTAAATTATGCAAATGACCCAGCTCTCATCCTTTCCAGACCCAGATTGTCTAATTAGGATTGATATGCTGAATAGATGTTCCAGAATTTGAATACAAGCATGTCCAAGGAGCAGAAAATTGGAAATGACAAGGCTGAAATCCAAAGAAAAGTGTCTTTCCTTTCTGTACTTTGTTAATGTGCTGTTAGCTGTTGAGAGCTTTTTCCTCCCTTTGGCTATTTTGAGGTTCCTGTGTACTTATTAGAAACAACTAGAGAAAAGGTATTGAGCTTTAGCCATTGATATTTTGTTTCTACTTGGCACTTATTTCAGAACAGTAGTGTTTTGATCATTCAAAAGTAACATTGGTGGTAAGCTTCAACATAAACTTCCCCTTGAGAGACTTTTATCTAGCGTCCTTTGAACTGTTAGCATTGCTTTAAAGCTAGCTCTCCCAACTTAAAAGATACATGAGTGAAGCGTATAAACTTTCTTGAAGCCATACTTCCTTCCTTCCTTCCTTCCTTCCTTCCTTCCTTCCTTCCTTCCTTCCTTCCTTCCTTCCTTCCTCCCTCCCTCCCTTCATCCATTCATCCATTCATAGGCTGAATCTTTCATTTGGAGAAAACTGTTTAAGAAACAGTTCTGATAAAGGATAAAACACAGCACTTTAAATGTAACAATGTTTGAATTTGAAGTCCTCAGCAGGCTTTCTCCCTCACTGATTACACTCATTCATCTTAGATGGAGGGGTGGTGGTGAGGAGCTAGGACAGGACTGAACTGTCAGGACTCCAGCCTTTGTTAAGCAGCGGGTAGTCAGTGCTTCTGAACTGCCTGGCTCCTGCTCCCCATCTGCAGGATGATGGATTGCAGTGTTTAATACATTTCAGCTTTTGTCTGTCATAGTGTGGACAGACAGTACTATCAGTGATTTCAATAGTGATTAGAGAACCATTTCAAAGCACTCCTATTGGCCAGACAGCTTCCAGGAATGTCTGATGAACATTCTCATTGGCACTTTCACCATGTAAATGTGAAGTCTATGTGGAGACTGTACACACATTGTTTAAAGCAATATAGAATATCATAGATGATATTCCATTTTAGAATCAAATTATCCATGATAATATTAAGACTGTTTACACTAACTCAAGTTTAAGATGGATCTGTGTTCTTTATTTAGTGACAGCATGAATGACAGTGCTGCATTCCATAGACTGTGATGTTAGTTGTTGCTATGATCATCATTACAGACCCATTTATCTATATTGGAGGGTAGAATGAAAGGATTTTGTTAAAGCAATAAGACACGAGCTGGCATGTGCTATGCTGCTATTTGCTGAGTTGTGGGTCCTTTATAGTTCACAACTCCAGAGGGTAAATGCATTTCAACAACCAGAAATCCACTCTGTAATCACTCCATATTCTGCCTGGAGAATCTCACTCTATTTATAGAACTGGTGTTAAGAAAAAAAATTAGCTAAAATAAACTATTCATTGAAGTCATTCATAATGTAGGAAAAGTTTTACTTTATGAATGGGGCTAAAAAAGTGACTCAAATTGGTAAATAATATATTCTTTACCAATTATAATATAATATGACCAGTGTAATATAAATGACGTATATTATAGAATGAATTATAAATATGGAGTTTTAACTCACATACTCAGGAAAAATGACAAAAATGGTAATCCAGTTAATGTTTTGAAGCAAAAATCTACACCTTTAGATATTGCCAATTGGTAATGGGCACAGGTGGCACTGTATCTTCTAAGTTATGAAACCTTACATATATTTTGCAAATTATTGTGCTCATTGTCTTATTTTAAGTTAATGAAACAATGCCTAGCTTAAAAGTTGTGCATTCATTCTACATATTGTAAAGGAGTCATTTGTCAGGGTAAATCAAATGTAGTGAGANTATATTATATTTTTGCATAAAAATCAACATAAGTGGGTTTATGTAAGTCTGGATTGTAAAATCAAAGCTCTTTATAATTTTACATAGCATATAGTGAAATAATATACGCCAACAAAGGGGCCATATTGCCTGAAACTACGTTGAGGTAGTTTACCAAATCAATCTGTGGTGCACACAGCTTAGGCATGNCAATATTTTTGGTCTTGATTTTGTAGTATCAAACTAAATAGAAAGGCCAGGATATATTGAAAAATAACTCAGTCCAAAGTAGAGTAGTAGTTTGTGCCATGTTCGACTTTTACTGTGTCTTTCACCTACTGATTCTTAAATTTTAAAGTGGNAGGTAATAATTAGTAGAGGCTTTGAGTAGCTGGTCATGGTGGGGAATAGGTCATACCAAAAAGAAAGGAGAATTTATGCTATATAAGAGTTTTAGTCTCATATTGGAGAGCTTGTCCCCTGAGGAAACTGACTCTCTCTTTCAGCATCTGTTGATTGCCTGTATCTCTTCATCTAGAGGGGAGGCTATGTGGAATTTCTTCTATCCACATTTCCAAGTGTTAGCCCTGGATACAAGTACCTCTGAGTGATGCTAAATGGACCCAGTAGGTTGTATGTGCATGTGTGCACTCTTGTAGGTTGTGAGCCTTGTTATTGATATTGTTAGTCTCATGTTTAGTTAAACCCCATAATTATAAAACAATATAAATAATTTGTCTTGCTGTAGTCAACAATAAAAAAAAAATCCGTGCTGGAAATGGAATGTCATGCATTTCTCAAGAAGCCAAATGAATATGATTGCTGTCTGAAAAGATTGCCCAGGGATGAATGATAGAACCCCCTTTAAACTCCTGCATCCATTTCTTGCCCCCATATGACTCACAGGATCCTGCCTCTGCATGGCAGCTCTGGTCTTGATACCTCATGATGACTCTTTGGTAGATCTGTAAATTAGGGGAAATTCGAACTGGGCCAGGAAGTTCAAGTTCTTATTTCTCTGTAGCTTCCTATAATGATCCCACATCTAATGAGGTGAATTACTACTGCTTGAAAAAAGGAGAAAAAGGAGTTTTGGCCATCTTAGCTAATAAATCACATTGACCGCCTGGCTGATCAGATCAATTGTGCATAAATCGGTGCCTTAAAGAGTCTTAAACTAAGATTTTCCTAGGACCAATCGATCCTCTAGATTGTGTAAAGGCATGCTCTCCTGCCTGTAGCATGCCAAACATGAGCCTGTAGACCTGGCACTGACTTATATGCTGTCATTGTTGAAATGAATGTTGTCAGCCCACAGGGGAGTGGCTTCGCAGTGTAATTGTCATTGTTATATGCAGTACTTCTGTCCTCTTTGGTTCACTCTTGTTAGTTAGGTTATCAAGAAAATTTAATTATTTTTCTTTTGGTAGTAGTAGGGTTCGAACCTAGGACTCCAGGCACTCTAGGAAAAGTACTCTATTGCTGAGGTACTTTGCAGCCTTCTTTTTGTTTTATAGTTGTGTCTCACTAGATTGCTACAGCTGGACTTGATCTCATTCTGTATTTCAGACAGGCCTTCAGTTTTTGACACTTCTGTTTCAGCTTCCTTATTACTTGGAATTCAACATACCTGTGACATCAGGCTTTGTCTATTATGAATGCTGATATTTACAAAAGCAGTTTTTGAAAGTCTAAGCAACAAGAATCATTTATAGGAATTGTTTTTAACAAGACTGTTACATTGTTATGAGTATTTCAAAGGGGGTGTTGCCATTAATACCCTCGGAAAGTATTTTATTATCACAATAGCTGTGTATATGCAACTTACATATCTGAAGGCACCTTGGAGTCTCGAGAAGGAATCAGGACATTTGATTTGATATTTTGCTCATATCTACTGATGTTTAAGATGTTAATCTGGCTGACCCCAAGCCCCAGACTCAAAGTTAAGTTGGAGACAATGCCAATGGTTTTCTACTTACTTCCAAAGGGGTTTGTGAGGAGAGGATGTAATGACAGCTGCTTGGAAGCACTTTAGAAATCATAGTTGTCAAAATTCATCTAGATTCCCAACTAAAATGTTGAAATTCCTTTTCCCAGTTCAAAGCGGAAAGAAAAATTTGTTCTGGTCCTTCCTGTCACACTGTGCATATATTTCTAAGGAAATTCCAAATAAATCATAGCAAAGTGCTGTGATTTTGAATTTTTATAAGCTTATATTATTTATTAAAATGTTACTAGTATTAATATTCAGAGATTTATTTTCAATGATAGGCTAGAAAGTTTAACACTTTGGGGCACAGACAAAAGAATGTATGGGTACAACACACATCGAGGAGGGGATTAACTGCAATACTTCCAGTAAGCTGTCATGTGACTCCTGTGCATGCTGGAATTTTGGATTTCACTTAAAGTTGGCCAGCACATTCTATGATGGCTAGATTTCTAGATGCCTAAGTATCTTTTCAAAATAAACACACAATTTATAATTGTTTATTATTCCTTGCCCCCCAAATAATGATTTCCTCTAGCGTCTTTTTTTTAAAAACAAGTTTGAGCTAGGCCTCAAACAGGTTTGCCTAAGTCTGTAGCTTGCAAATATTTTATGGACTTGATAGGGCAAAAATATTCCCTCTTTCAAAATACTATTCTGCCTTGGAAGATTTATCACATCTTTGTGTTTTTATTAATTACATAATACACACTCTTTGTTCTCTGTTATGTTGCGAAACTTAGCAGGTTGTTGAAATTGGATCTGGATGATTTTCTTCTTGGCATCTATCTATAAAAGTTCTCCTGTCTAAAATTTACCAGAGGAGGAGAAGTAGAGAAAACCAGGTGTTTGTTCTTGTTTCTATTGCATTTTCTTTCATGTACATAAAATTTTGAAATATTAGTCATTAGATGTTAAGTTTTAGTTTTAAGCTCAACAACAAATTGTATAACTTGGAAGCATTTAATTTCTAATGACTACTAGTTACTTTGTTAGGATTATTATACAGGAGTATGATGCAACTCTTTGCATCCTCAGAAATCCTCAGAAACTTTTAAGTACATGGTAGCTACNCATTATAATGGCAGTTGACTTTCTTATTGAATTTTTATTCTCATATCATTGAATAGCAGAAACACACTCTGAGTACTTACCATATTCTAGTGATAACAGGTATCAATATTGAAAAGTTTTTTTAAAAGATTGAAATTTTAACTTGATCTTGATTGTAATTAATTTTATCTATTTTACTAATTCTGAAATATAAAAACCATAAATTTCTCAACAACTTTAATTGAATGATCATACCAAAAATTTGTGTACATATACATTTATATGCAAATATATATNCACATATATAATTGCATGTTATTATCTTTTGGGTTATTATTTACTAGGCATTATACTGTTTTAGGTATCTGCTTTCACTTCCCATAACAGATATGCACAGTACATTGCATCTGAATTTAAAAATAAGAGCACTGAAGACCAGAGCTCATTATTAAGTTGCTTAGGGTTGCACAGGAGCCTGTGTCTCCAGATCCTGAGGATCCAATGTCCTCTTACAGTATCTGTGTGCACCTACACTCATGTATGTGTACTCCCATTCACATACACATATACATACTTTAAAAAATGATTCCACCATTAACTTATTGACTAATTTGTTCATTTAGATGGTTAATAGGAGAAGGTAGCAGAGGAATAATTAGATCATTCTTACTTATTGCATTTTCCTGACTGATACTAGTCCATTCTCTTGTATCTGTTTCATAATTCTATTTAGGTATTTCGGTCAGAAAAAAGCACTGTTACTAGTGAATTTAGAATACCTTTAGAGCTCAAAAACCACTCATCTGGGCATAAAATTGGAGATGGAGATTGTATTGTAGAGTCTGTAGACTCAGCTAGTGTCTGGGGTAACCTCTGTCTTCCTTCATGGGCTGTTTTTCAGCTCCATCATTCCAAGTCAGTCACCATCTGAATCTGTTCTTCCATCCAAGTAATTCAGCATTTTGTTGATGATTTTTACTT
>LZPO01076409.1:32587-47939 GCA_001675575.1 Neotoma lepida
ATATATTATATGCAGGGTAATAGAAAGACACTTTCAAATCTGACATTCTTACTTAGAAATAGTGATTGCCTTTTAAATAATTGTAATTTTTAATTCCTTACATAATCATGATATTTTTAAACTAGACAAACGTTACTTAAAATCGTATATTGCTACAGATTGCAAATGTAATTTCTTAAAAATAAAAGGTCTGCAACAATTTATGAAGGCATAATGATAAAATCTATATACACCAATGCCTTTGCCTTCATTATTCCATGAAGATTCTGGATTCCAGAATACAGACTGGGTTTTTTTTCATATATTTGTAACATTTATCTTTATTCTGTCTCTATTAAGGTATCTTTTTCATTGCTTTCCCACTCCATCCTTGTTCCAGCTCAACCATCCTGTTCCCTTATGTTCTCATCCCCCATCCCCTCTCCTCTATTGCTCCCCTCATGCCCAGTTTACTCAAGAGATCTCATCTATTTGCCCTTCGAGGATGATCCATGTGTTCCTTTTAGGGTCCTTCTTGTTATCGTTATCTAGCTTCTCTGGAGCTGTGGGTTGTAGTCTGGTTATCCTTTGATTTACATCTAGTATCCACTTGTGAGTGAATACATACCATGTTTATCTTTCTGAGTATCATTTGGGATGATATTTCTAGTTCCAAAAATTTGCCTGCAAATTTCATGATATCATTGTTTTTTACTGCTGAGTAGTACTACATTGTGTATATGTACCACACTTTCTATATCCATTCTTTTGTTGAGGGGTATCTAGGTTATTTCCAGGTTCTGATTATTACAAATAATAATGCTATGAACATAGTAGAGTAAGTGTCCTTGTGGTATGACTGAGCATTCCTTGGGTATATGCCAAAGAGTGGTATTATAGGGTCTTGAGGTAGATTGATTCCCAATTTTCTGAGAAACTACCATATTGATTTCCAAAGTGGCTTACAAGTTTGCACTCCCACAAACAGTGGAGGAGTGTTCCCCTTGTTCCATATACTCTGCAACATAAACTGTCATCAATGTTTTTGATCTCAGCCATTCTGATAGGTGTAAGGTGGTATCTCAGAGTAGTTGTGATTTGCACTTCCCTGATGACTAAGGATGTTGAGCAATTCCTTAAATGTTTTTAAGCCATGTGAGATTCTTCTGTTGAGAACTCTGTTTAATTATGTATCCCCCCCTTTTTTAATTGGATTGTTTGGTATTTTGATGTCTAGTTTTTTGAGTTTTTTCTATATTTTGGAGATCAGCACTCTGTCAGATGTGATGGGCTTGGTGAGGATCTTTTCCCATTCTGTAGGCTGTCGTTTTGTCTTATTTACCATGTCCTTTGCCTTACAGAAGCCCATCATAGGGATAGTGAGAAACCTAGTGCTAGGGAAGTTCCCAGGAATCCACAAGGATGACCCCAGCTTATACTACTAGCAATAGTGGAGAGGGTGCCTNAAATGGCTTACCCCTGTAATCAGATAGGTGAATATCCTGTCATCATAGAACCTTCATCTAGTAACTGACAGAAGCAGATGCAGAGATCCACAGCCAAGCTCCAAGAGTCCAGTTGAAGAGAGGAAAGAGGGATTCTATGAGCAAGGGGCATCAAGATCATGAAGAGGAAACCTACAGAGACAACTGAACCAAGCTAGTGGGAACTCATGAACTTTAGATCAATAGCTGTGGAGCCTCCATGGGACTGGACTAGGCCCTGTGCAGAAGTGAGGCAGTTGTGTAGCTTAGTATGCTTAAGGAGCTCCCTGGCAGTAGGATGAGGATCTATCCCTTGTGCATGAACTGGCTTTTTGGAGCCCATTACCTCTGGTTGGACACCTTATACAGCTTCGATGCAGGAGGCACGGGCTTAGATCTGCCTCAGCTGAATGTACCAGGCCCTGCTGACTCCCCAGGGGAGGCTTTACCTTTTTTGGAGGAGGGAATGCGGCATGGGTTGTGGAGGGAAGGCTAGGGGGGAGCAGGAGGAGGGAAGAGAGGTGAATCTTTGGTTAAAAGAAAAGAAAGTAAAATTTAAAAATAAAACAAATACAAAAAAATCTTTATTCTGTCAATTGCTTTAATCTCTTGAGTCTAGTAACACATCAATTGGATGTATATTTCTTAAAATTTCAGATACATTGTTCTTTAGCTACTTGAGGGAAGAAATCAAATGGCAGTTGTACATAGTGAGATTTCTGGAGTGGCCATAGAACCAATAGATAAATAAGAAAATGCGCTAAGAGAAATTTGAGAATTTTTAAGAAATATATAAAAATATGAACTTTCACATTAGAAAGGACTACTACATGTGCAACTACTTGAAAAATCAATGATTTCAAGTTAGGCTTTATCCACATGAAAAGCATTAAGCTTTTTTTTTAGGTTAAGCATTATCCAATACTTGTGAACAAAAAAAATATTTTGAAACATAATTTCTGAGGTTAAAATAGGTTTGGAAATAGAGGAAACTAAATATAATCTCAATAAATTAATAGCAAATAGGAAAGCACATTAAAGCCAAATTCTCCGTATTCTGAGGAAACATTTATTTGAAAGCAGGATCTCATTTTCAGTTTGGTGGTAAAGCCATATGGATAAAATAAGGACATGTTTCATATGTCTAAGACATATGTCTAAGAGCTTGTGTCCTAAGGACTTTTACTGTATAGTAGTAATAACANCCAGTGTGTTTATTACATGTGAGTAACAGATGGTTCATTAGTGTATTATTTAATTTATATTTGTTTATTTGACTTGTTTGTTTGTTTTGGTCCTGGAGATCAAACAAGGCATTACAAGGCAACTTTTGGATGATTGAGTAACATTCCTGTGCCATATTATCTAAAATTGTAAATATTCTCATCACAAGGAAGAAATGTTTCAAATGGTAGCTTATCAGATCTTAATTTAATCACACTGTTGTATATAAATACACTAAGGCATACTCCTCACCATGTAAGTGCACAATCAGGAAAAGTAAATGTTCTCTCAAAATACAACCAGAATTCTTTGNTTTTGCTTGTTTGTCTGTTTTTGTTTTGAGAGACTATATAACCCAGGATGGTCATGAATTCATTCTTCTTCTACCTCAACTTGCTGAGTGCAGGATCTCCCTATATATAGTACCACACTTGACATTTAAAAAGATGAAACAGTTAATTTTTTTATGTAGGTGGAAAATCTCTGTTTCCTTCTGCTTTGTTTGGAATACACTACTTATGACTACAATATTTCATTCCAAGTAAATAAATTACTTTACTATTTCATTTATTCTAGAAAGCCATAAACTATAGGAACAGGGAATTATTCAATACATGTTTTCAAAGAGATGAACTAATGGAAAGGTATTGCCATTCATTTGCTTCTTTCAGTATTATTTCATTTACAAAATTATTCACATGGATGTTTTACAAAAAGTTGTAATTTGGGAATCTTTTATAAGGAAATACTGAAATATTCCATTACTTTTATATTTTCATAATAACTAAATTAATTGGTATAATGCTTGCATATTATCATTTGTTCACTGAGATTGTTTTCTCATGGCTTGCAATTATATAAATGATTTAATAAAAATATCACAAATGTTTTATACTATATTTGGCATAGATTTTTATGGGAAGTCAGGCTTGTACAAAGTGAAGAAGATTGATATTTGGATTTAATTAGGTAAAATAATGCTTAATATATCTGAAAAAGTCTGTAATGTTTTTTCTTTCCTGTATCTCTATTAACAAGTGCTCATTCTTCAGAAAGAAATGCATGAAAGACACCATGTGATCATCTCAGAGCTAACTCAGTGGTGAAACTGAGGCTTTTTCTCTGAGTATTTTGAAATGACAGATGCATTCCTATGCTTTTGGCTGTATCATTCACTATTTATAAACACATAGAATTACCCCATGTCATCATCAATGATTGAATTTATGGAGAAAAAAATTTACACACATACACACATTTTAAGTATATGACATTATTTTTTATATACTGGAATACAGTGGCCTAAGTGATAAATCCAAGTGCATTAATAAATATTATGNGACTTAAGAAAGTCAAACTTGATATAGGAGTAGAGTGCTGGTTACCAGCTGCTGGGGTTGTTGTGGTAGGGATGAAACAAGTAAGTATACAAAGCTCCAGATATACAGGAGAGATGAAGTGAGCAAGTCAGTAATAATTTATCCTGTATTTCTAGTTGTTAAAAACAATACATTTAAAATGTTCTTTCTCTTTCTGACAATGACTTGTGAGGTGATGAATAAATTAATAAATCAATATAATTATATTGCAATGCATATATCTGCCAAAACATCAGTTCCATAAATATATATAATTAATATTTATTAATATTAATATTTATTTATTATTTATTTNTTAATAAATATTAATAACTAATATTTATTAATTATAAGACAAATTTAAGTAAAATAGAAAAATAAGTTTAATAAAAGTGCAGTAACATTAAGAAATCAATATGATTAAAAGTCAAAATAATTTTAGACCTCCCTGTACTCCTAGGTCCTAATATGCACCTTACATTTTTACTTAAATCTATGGCTTTGTGACATCTTCTATAATGGAACACAAATGCAAAATTTAATGAAATGGTTTTTGTCTTTGTAAAATGTGTTTGTAGTAATCTTCGGGTGGATTGTTTATTTTTGTTTCTGAAAATAATTTATTGTCTCCTAAAAGAACATTTCCAAGTACAATTCACTTTAGTGTCTCAAGGGAACCTTACAATTGATTTTCTTTGCTATTATTTCCAAATGTCACATTTTTCATTGTAAAAACAGTACTATTCCATTTGAAAATATTTGGGGAAGAAAGCACAGTATCCCAATGTAATTTCATTTGTTTCTGGGTTTCTGGTTATGAGGTAGTTTTACTTAACCTGAATGTATGGAAACTATGGATTGTATGCAAAAGAAACACTTTCACTCTCAACCTGTACTTTGTAAAGCTCAAAACACACTTTAAAATCACCAAGTCACTGGGAATAGAAAAATCATTTGACAATTGATTTCTTTAGATGCATAAGACAGTTTTTTGCAAACACACATTTTGTGTGGGTATGGCTTCATAAAGTATTTCTGGGTATGGCTTTATAAAGTATTTTGTGTGCATTTCCTGATATATACTACTATCATATGTTACACACACACACAAGTGTATGTGTATGCATCTATGTATGTGTATATATTTATGTGTTTGTTTCTAGATTAACAGATAGATAGATAGATAGATAGATAGATAGATAGATAGATAGATAGATAGATAGAGTTGTTTTGTTTTGTTTTTTCCTCAATTACTGTGGGATGATTAATACTGTGTCTCTATTTGACTGGCTCACCAGGGGGTTTGTGTGTTTCTGTGAGGAGGATTTTTGGTTGTTTTTAACATTTGGATTAGTTTGGATAGGAAGTTACTTTCTATCTGCAATGTGGCTAGATCTCAGTCAATGGGAAAGGCCTAAAACTACAAGTAGGTTGAACTTCCTCCAATCAAATAAGGGATAATTCTTCCTGTTTTACTGACCCCGAACTCCTAAGAAAGCCTCAATGCTTCTTGAATTTGACCCTGTAGACCTCCATACTAGAACTTCACCATAGACTCTCTTGGTCATGACCTTTAAGATTTGAACTCCAATCTCTGATTATCTATGGTTCTCCAGCTTGCTATCTCATTCTACAGACTTTGATTCTATTTTTACATCTATGCCAGGGAGAAATATCTTATTCATCTGGCATTTCTTAGTGTCATGTACAGTCCCTGTGTATTTATACCAGGAAAAGCATACAAAATACTTTACGAAGCCATACCCAGAGAGCCATCTCACAGTGAATGAGTTCCTGAAGTTACCTCTGAGGAATACTGTGTGTATGGACTATGGGGACCTGTTCAGTGCCATGGGGCAAGCCAGAGTATTGAGATTCAAGAGCAATGTCAATGACTCTAGAGAACAATAAGTATGGACTTCATATTCTGAGGGGCAAAGGACCAAGAAATAAAAAATGATCACGAGAATGTAAAAAGGTAGAGGAAGCTAAGATTGTAGCTTGCCTGAAATGACCTTTACTCAGTATTAATTAACATAAGTATCCAAGAGTGTGAGTTCACTCATTTCTCCAACCTGGAAGAGTGTCCTGTGATGTATTTACACTATGAAGCTCTCAAAATTTCATATGATTGATCTGAATCCCCAAGCATACACTTTATTTTAATAAGTTATGTTTATGTGTAGGAATCCCAGATGGGTATGCAACNAATTGTGATACCAAAAAAAATATGTGTTCTATTCAATGAGGAGATGATATAAATCCATTCCTAATATTTATAAGGAAATAGTAAGGTCCTTAAAAAATGTTTCTAAAATCCCTACTGTCACGCATATACCTTACTTCTTGAGTCGTTATTAGTGTGTAATTAAAGTGTTTACCTACTTTACTAAAACTAACAATCACAATAGAAAAAGCTGAGTGGAGGCTCTTATGCCAGTGAGATATCCCGGCACGTAAGCATGCTTTGCCACATAAGCCTGGTGATCTTAGTTTGATGCCTGGAAAGCATAATGAAAAGGTAAAAAATTACTCCCAAAAGTTGTCATTTGACCTACATAGACAGATTCATTCCTATGTGCACATGCACNCATACACTACTAATAACAAATATAGTAAGTTAAATTACTTAGTATAATTTAAAAGTTTCCAGAATGCAACTTTTCCCAACCAATGATCTTAGTAATTGAAATGTTACATATTGATTTTCCTGAAAATCCTATTGCCCAATATAGTCGTATTTTCAAACTGATAACTGTGTTTTTATTATATTGGTATTTTAGTTTTGAAATTTTATTAATATCATGAAGTTTGTGGGTGTGTACATGTGCATGCGTGAAACGTTTTCCAATTAACAGTTCTTAAGTCAAGGATGAATAAGAATTAACATTGCCATTTTATTAAGATAAATAATCATCCTTAAACTCATTTATGCAAAGTCATTAAGTGTTTTGCATAATTTCTTGATAGCTCATCAATTCAGAATTTGTTCTTATTTTGAAATCTGTATCTGCTTGCATATAGATGTCTGTGAATGGCTGCTAACAATGGTTTATGACACAGTTGATGCAAAGATAGGATGGAAGAAAATNTTCAATTATAGCAACTTATTCCAGATTTTAAAATCACAAAAATAAGGAAATACATTTTAAAGATCTTAAATGAACAAAAATATGAATTCATATTTGATGTATAGTTTAACTTTTTCTACTCGGTTAAACTATTTATAAATGTAATGGCATTTTAATTCTACAATATTTAAGAGAATATAATAATCAGTTGAAGAAAATTTTAAAGTATATACTTCTCTTTCTCTTTCTTGTCATTTAACGAAGACTTTAACTTATATTGGTCATGTTGCAAAATTTTGGTTTGAAGTATTACATGAACTTTTAGAATCTGACATGCTCACAGATGTTGGAAAAGAAAATATTGTTCTGTAGTTCCTAACTTACCTCAGAGTAGTTGCTAACCTTAAGGAGAAAGGATACATTACATATTTATGTCACAATTTAATACTGAGCCTCCATGATATCATTAACTAATCTTACATGTTCACATACACATATAGTAACTTAAAGTTGCTCAATGTGAAATGATGAATAGTATATTTGTATGCACGTGTGTTTATATGTGTATGTATGTAAATATATAAGTATTTGCATCAGTAAACTATATTCTTCCTAAATATTGGCAAGGTAGATTGGCAAGGTGGTTCAGGAGTTAAATGTGTTTATTGTGCAAGCCTGACAACATGAATTCTATACCAGAAACCCATGTCAAATTAGGAGAGAACCAATGCCTCCAAGTTGTCTTCTAGCTTCCCTAGGTGCCCTGAGGCACATCATAGGACATGCCTGCCCTCACACACATGCACATTCACACAGTCACACTCACATCGCACCCTCACACCACACACACACACACACACACACACACACACACACACTCACATTCACACAGTCACATTCACACACATAGCACACCCACACTCACACATTCACAGATACTCTAAAATAAATAAATAAATAAATAAATAAATAGAACTTTTAAAATAGTATAGGTCTTTTGATTTAAAAGAAATAAAGAGATGTTAAATCAATGCCACATTTACCATAAAGCCTTTCATTAATTAAAATGCAAAGTCTGTAGTTGAAGTTTTGCTACACTGCATTTAGCAATTGTGAAAATCAGATGCTTACAGGTATTGCTTATAATAAAACTATATGTGAGGACATTTTATTTTTACTTAACTCATATGATGAACTGCTTTTCTCTCCTTTTTAAAGCAAACAGAAACACTCAGTCTTTCTTATTTTGCCAAGATTTCTATCATACATAGAAGAGCTTACAGCACCAGACTTGTAACGATGAGTCTGACCATTACTCAACATCTCTGTTTGGAATTTCTCAAAGTTCAAACTTTATGTTTAGTGTCATCATTAATTGTTTGTTTGTAACTACAGGCCAGAGACACACAAAGCCCAAACTGAGTTTTAATAAGCCACACTTCTCTATAAAATGATAATTACAACTCCATGTTATCTGACTCTAAAAAGACCCCTCCTCTATATCTTGTCATATTGTGGATCATAGATGTCAAAGAGCCACAGTGGCTTTAGTAGAAAGAACAGATGAGCTAGAAAGCACAAAACATCTTACAAAATATCTTCAGTGTACCTTTTCGTGAACTTTGTAACATGAACTGGCTGTG
This sequence comes from Neotoma lepida, assembly GCA_001675575.1. Lineage (NCBI taxonomy): Eukaryota > Metazoa > Chordata > Mammalia > Rodentia > Cricetidae > Neotoma > Neotoma lepida. Next base: position 41,347 of record LZPO01076409.1, read on the forward strand.
ACACCCATGTTTTCATTCTGTTTCATGGCTAACATAATGTGAGATATCACTTAGAGTGGCCCCCACAGCACGTGATAGAAAAACTGAGGGAAAAAAAACACTTCATAAGGGAACATAATTTATTCCAATTAAGTGAAGAACGCAGATACAGAATTGTCTAAAATTTCACCCAGTCTTACACCAATCATCCTCAGTTTTTTCTCGCTGTGATTTATCTGCTATAAAATGTCACCATTATAGGGCCCATGCAATTGTGGACAGCAACAACACGCTAATATCCTAGGTTTATATTACACAGAGAAAAAAGATTGTATGTCCACACGTTCCCAATTGTATTATTTAAACAGGCTTGGGTAAGAGACACTGCAGAATCAGTGGAAATAGCAGGTGAATAGAGCCAATATGTTTAACTGTGTCTAGGTCCAGTGTCCCTCATGAGACCTAGTTTTGTTTTAATCACATGGAATGAGAGTAGGAAAATTTTGTTTATTTTACCTCATTTCTGCTTTAACTTAAATTTTGTGATCCCACGAGAAGAGGAAGCATGCTGGCAGGGCAGAAACGACAAGCGAAAGTTCCAGCTATGAATATGAAAAAGAGCAGAACAATTTGTGAGAATTATTTTCCTTTTCTGTGTCTAATCTTGCAGCATATTTCCTTGGGAAATGACAGTCCCAGTGGCATATGTGAGGCTGACATGCCATGTGCACTGCTGTACGGGGAAGCATGGCAGGAAGCTCTGATCAGAACGTTCTTGGAGCTGTGCGCCTCGTGTGTTTGCTGACAGGAATTCAGAGACACTTGCTTGCCAGATGGGAAGACAAAAGTCTTCAGAATGGAGAGTGACTTTGTATTCATACTTAAGCAATGGATGTCAGTTGCTTAGTAAAAGGGGTTAGAAAGGAAGGGTCTCTACTCCAAGTAATCAAATGGGTGTTTAAAACTGGTACACAAGCTGAAGCTGTGGAAAGGGAATTAAAGACTTGGCAAACAATGGACTCCCCTTTTGGACATCTCATTCCCTATTTAATATTTCAATGCAAAATGTCTTAAATCAGAAATTGCAAATGCAGCAGAGCTGGTACCTACAAGATCTCCACAGATTTCTTTCATCATTCATATGGACGATTTCTTTCATCATTCAAATGGATTGGGCAGTGATTAATGGCATGTGACCTGTGACACGGATATTCCATTTTTCCTCACCCTCCTTAACCACTTACAATTGTTACCTCTGGAAATCACTCAGGATATTCTTCAGCAATTCACTCCTGTATGTAATAGACTATTTCATTCTCATGACTAACACAATAAAAAGCAACATGATGTGTAGTTAAAAAGACGTGTTGAGAATTGAAATAGGTTTTTTAATGGATATCTCTGACCCTAGATCTTCCATTACATTACATTTATCATGTCCAAAGTACATGAAACCTTGCAAAATTAATTTTTTCAATTTCATATTTCATTTTACTCTCATATTTACAAAGGCAGAGATTCCTAATTTATTATTGCCAAGACCTTCTAGACAGAGTTCTGACTTTGTACTGTTGGCCTTAATTGGACTTAGGTATGCATTCTGACAGTGCATATGATACATGATATTGATCTTTTTTTTTTTTTTTTTTTTTGGTTTTTCGATAGAGGGTTTCTCTGTGTAGCTTTGGCGCCTTTCCTGGAACTCACTTGGTAGCCCAGGTTGGCCTCAAACTCACAGAGATCCGCCTGCCTCAGCTTCCCGAGTGCTGGGATTAAAGGCATGCACCACCACCGCCCAGCTCGATATTGATCTTTCAAATGCTAATAAGGTTACTGGAATTTTAATATTAAATTTTAAATTTTTCAAATATTAATGTAATTATCTTAAAATTGACTGAATAACTATTTACTTTTCTAAATATACAATTCTCTTGTGTTAGCTTGTTATGTCTTCTTCTTTTTAAGGAGGATGATGCAGTGGTCCACAGGAAAGAAAAGACAGATTATGAAAAGAGATCCACTGAGGTATGGAAACATCCTAAATCTGTAACCTCTACATCTCTATTTATACTACAGAGTGAATACTGTTTTTGTTTTGTTTATGACCAACTGCAGTGTGAGAAGGCATCATGGCTTCTATAATGCGGCATAATATTACATATTTCAGAAACAAAGTTAAATTCTTAATATTTGAATCAACACTTTTCCAAGTAGAGGTGGCCTGTAGCTGAGCTTTGGACATGGATATGTAATAATAATAATAATAATAATAATAATAATAATAATAATAATAAATCTTTCTTTGTTTTTAATTGCAAAAACAAGACAGTAATATGGAAGTTTTACAACACAGGCAATAAGGTAGAGCTATGTCACCTGACAAAACACACATGGCATAAATATGCATGGAAAATAACTACAAAGAAGCAGGTGTTAGAATCCAGAAATTCAAGTTTGAAGATCTATTAATTCTCTTAATGAAAATTCCCTTAATGAAAACTCAGTGCAAACCAATCCTTGTCTCTTTTGTGGAACTGGAAACTCCACCATATAATTTTAATGGTGTCTTCCTTTCTCTCCTTTCTGAAGCAGAAATGAGACACATGATGAACCTGACAATCCAAGATGTTTAAAGGCAATTTTTATACACCACCAAAGGCAATGTCTTAAGGTAGGCGTAATAAGAAAACAATGCTATGTTGTTACAAAACACTCCACAAAGCTCCAGGTATTGGGAGAAGAGTGTATTAGCTATTTAGGGTAGGAGTTAGAAGATATTTTTCCACATAAGTGATTATATTATAACCCAAGTAAGTTAGCTACCTTAATACAGAGCCATTCATAAACAACAATAATAACCTTATTTAATTTATATTTAGTATGCAACCCCCAGAATGAATAAAAGTATATCTTTCTGAACACACACAACAATAATCTACTTGTTAGCTATTTGGTATATTAATATATCTAGAGAACATAAATATTTAGTAAATTAACCAGGGTATATAAAATAATTTATAATTTTATTTANTTTTGAATTCCTATAATATTTATGTAATATATGTTAGCTACATAAAAGTGCCTTTCATTTGGTGTTCTAGAAATTACAACAAAGATTAATATTAATGCAGAATTACAATATTTTTCTTGTCATTAATATTTGCATATTCAATACCAGAGAGATATTTTATGTTTTATTTATTTTTCTATTAACTTATTTTGAAGACAGGAATCTGCTGAAGTCTCAGTTAACTTTGACCTCACAATCCTCCTGCCTCAGCATTCCAAATTCTGGAACAACAGTTGAGTACCCTCATGTCCAGCTGATTTTCTTTATAAAATTAAGCTTAAAAATCATTCTAAGGAAATTTTGGTTTTAGAAATGTGTGGACTTCATTTAACTCTCTTTTAACTTATTTCTGGGGTATGCTTTTTTATATTAGACATGTTGTCTATTGTTTATAAGAAATGGTCACTTATAAACAGTAGCTATTACATTCAAAATGTTTTATATTAAAAAAATTTTCTTTTATTTGAGATCATAGAGAAAATAATTATTTCAAATTGAACCAAATGATGATTAACTACCTCNACTTCTTCTATTTCCAGGTTATATAAACATACTTATTAAATCTCAAACACTTCAGAAGAAAAGAACACTGTGCTAGAGCATACAAATTACTGCAGCATCAATAACATTATTTAATCTCAAGGCTAACTGGCAATGTTGTGTGATGGTTAAAGACATCTGATTTTGAGACCTTTGCCAGTCACCTAATAGAGAAGGAAAGTGGAAAATATGGATCCCAAGTCTAAATCAGACTGATTTGATTATTTCTATATTTACCAATGATTCAATGATTATTGGATTGGATAGAGTAGATAGATAGATAGATAGATAGATAGATAGATAGATAGATAGATAGATAGATAGATAGATAATTAGATTGGCAGACAGATAGATAGATTCATTCCATAACAGAATACTTGGCTGCATGTCCTTTGGTCAGTTTATCTCTGTATTTTTTTCTCTCACAAATCCAATTTTTGAAATAATTTCCCCTCATATATTTTCCTATTGTACTTGGTTTTCTTCTATCTAATAGTTTAACATTTGAAATAAATTTCTAATAGTATTTAAACTCTGTGCTATGTGTTGTTTTATCTTATTTTCCTATTTTGAAAAGAATACTGATATTGTTACAGACCCTGGCCTTTTGGAATCTAATTGTTCTAAATCCAAAGTGCACGAGTGTCTTTGTAGAAAACATTTCATATGTGGCTGATTTCTGTTGAACAATTTGACTTTCTGATACATAGTACAAAATTTCTTTTATAAATTTGGGCCAATTTACAACAAGTTATATATAACAAAATGTATTGTGTTTGTGTATGTGGAGCAAAGTTAAAATGATACCTTGTTCAATTTTTACTTCTGTAAATGCTTTTTAAAGAGTTTTATTTTTATATTTGTAAAGGATTTTTAACACATTATGCTTTCCACTGTGTATGATTTTATTTAAATATATAGGATTGTTTAATGCCCATGNTATTAAGATATCATAAAGTACCATTGAAAACTTTAAACTTTCATTAGTAGTAAGATTGATTCAGAACAATTGGATGGAACTAGAAAATATCATCCTGAGTGAGGTAACCCAGACTCAGAAAGACAAACATGGTATGTACTCACTCATAAGTGGATACTAGATGTAAAGCAAAGGATAACCAGACTACAACCCACAGCTGCAGAGAAGCTAGGTAACAAGGAGGACCCTAAGAGGAACGCATGGATTGCCTTGGGAAGGGGAAATAGAGGAGATCTCCATGAGTAAAATGGGGGTGAAGGGGGGCAATGGAGGGTGAGGGATGGAGGATGAGAACATGAGGGAACTGGATGGTCAAGCTGGAGCAGGGACGGAGTGGGGGAGCAGTGAGGGAGATACCATGATGGAAGGAGACATCACGGGGATGGGGAGATGCCTGGTGCTGGGGAAGTTGCCAGGAATCCACAAGGATGACCCCAGCTTAGAATACTAGCGATAGTGGAGAGGGTACCTGAACTGGCCTACCCCAGATTGGTGAATACCCTAACTGTCATCATAGCGCCTTCATCCAGTAACTGATGGAAGCAGATGCAGAGATCCACAGCCAAGCTNCAGGAGTTCAGTCAAAGAGAGGGAAGAGAGATTCTATGAGCAAAGGGCATCAAGATCATGATGGGGAAACCTACAGAGACAGCTGAACCAAGCTAATCGGAACTCATGAACTTTAGACCAAGAGCTGTGGAGCTTCCATGGGACTGGACTATGCCCTCTGCACAAGTGAGACAGTTGTATAGCTTGATTTGNTTAAGGGGCCCCCTGGCAGTAAGATAGCAATCCATCCCTGGTTCATGAGCTGGCATTTTGGAGCCCATCATAGGATGGGACACCTTTCACAGCTTTAATGCAGGAAGAGGGCCTTGGACTTGCCTCTACTGAATGTACCAGGCTCTGCAGACTCACCATGGGAGATCTTGCCTTGTTGGAGGAGGGAATGAGGGGTGGGTTGGAGGGGAAGGCAGGAGGGGCAGGAGGAGGGAGGAGAGGGGGATCTGTGACTGGTATGTAAAATGAATAAAAAAATTCCTTAATAAAACAAAACAAAAAAAACTGATTCAGGGTAAATTCTTCTGTACAAATTGCTTACTATATTAAGAATTTAAAGAATATTAAGTTAATGCATATTTTATGCAACTTGGCATTTGCTTGAGTATTTCAAGCTCTCTATACTTGTAAACAATTTTTTCCATATTCTAATTGTTTGAAGAGATGAAATCTAATTTATTCTGATGGAGTGATGAGGGATTTCTTTCCCTCACTCTGGGCTTTCCTGAAGTTCCACACTTTGTGGTTATTTGTCTTGCTGCATATCAACACTACTGAATTAGTAAGTCCAGAACAGCTTCTAATGTCACCTAATCATTTTGTAAACTCCTTTTTGTGTATGTATGTCTCTGTGAAGCCACTGCCTGTAGCATGTATTCTCATATATTCTTGATTCATTAACATTGAACTCACAGATGGTAGCATTATAGTCCCATAGTTGAGCAGCTTTCCAGCAATGGCTCTTTTGTGCATAAGGCAATGGAAACCTTCATCCATTGAGTAGTATGCTAGAAGAAACCTAAGTGAAACCCAAACCTTTCAACAAAAGGTCATGAATGAAAAAATGTAAAACATGTAGTGCAAAATAAAGCATCATGAGATTTGCTTACAGTTTGATACCTGAAATGAGAAATCTTCACATCACCTTTCTTTCCTCATTTATAAACCTGCAAGTTGGGCACCTCCAGTTTTTNCTGATTCTGTATGCTTGTGAGTATAACACACATGTTGATTTGGAGACTCTAAAGTGTACCATGTATGTAAATCCATGGGTTAGTCCAGGAGAGTCCACAGGGATGAACCCCCCTTAGACCACTGGAAATAATTGATAGAGTGCCTGAATTGACCCGATCCAGTGATCACAGGGATGAAAACCCTACCTGCCACCATGGAGCCCTTATCCAGTGATTGATGGAGACAGATGAGGACACTTAACCGATCTCAGGAGCCCTATCAATGGGAGAC
>LZPO01076409.1:48474-59704 GCA_001675575.1 Neotoma lepida
AGGGAGCTGGTGGGGCGGGAAGAGGGAGGAGAGGGGAAACTGGTGGGGTGGGAGGAGGGAGGAGAGGGGGATCTGAGGTTGGTATGTAAAAGGAGTGGAAGATCTTTTTAATGTTAAAATAACAATAAATAAATAAACAAGCATTTAAAAAAAATCCCTGAATAACAATGATGGCCTACATTTTGAAATGATGTATGTATGACTAAAATTATAATCACCTATCATTTAGCATATTCAAATAGTATGTTTGGTACTTCTCTGTGTTTCTCCTCTTGCTTCTTTCTATTTTACTTCTTACTCTAACTCTGGTACTTGGAGGTATGAAAGACGGAAAAAGGCTATAGGACATCCATATAGTACATGCCAACCCCGCATGGCTTTTTCCTCATTAATTTAATAAATAGGTTAGTAAATATCCTCTCTTGGGAAAAGGAAGGGACAGAAGTTAGTACTGTGCTACTCCTTATTATTGTGGCTGTGTACCTTGTGTGATAAGAATTTCAGGAATGCTGAAAATTGGGGAAATATGTCTTAACACTGGTAAATGCAATATAGTTTCTTATTTTAATAGAGTTTTAACTAAATATCTCACAGTGGGACATATTAATGTCTAACTAATATGTATTCGGGTGTCAGTCAGTCAAGGACCACTCTATCACTGTACCTGTGTCTCATAATGTCTATGAATTTTCACTATGATTAACTCCAAATTGAGNTTTTTTTAAAAGGAAGGTAAATTAACTTATAGAAAGTGACATGAGCAAACTCAGAGAATGGGCTCAATGAAATGTAAGGGGCAGAGAGGAAATTGTAGAAGCAATAAATTAACTGATAACACACAATACTGGGTCAATTAAAATCAAGAGAGTAGCCTACTCAACTTCACACAAAGGGTAACAGACTGCTTGACCAGCAATTTTCTCATTCAGGTGTAAATGCTAATCGGATAGAATGAAAATTGAGTTCAACCTGCTTAAACTCCCTTCCACACATTTGGTCTCCATTACCTGCCCTCCCTCTCTACCCCTTCAGGCTTCATCCCTCTGTTCATCTCTCCCGTCCTCCTTCCTTCCCCTTTTCTCTAGCTTTCTTCCTCTCTCCTTTTCTCCTCCCTTTCTTTCATTTCATTTTGTATCATTATTTCTTTTTTCCTTTTACTATTATAAATTAATGCATAATATTTGAGATATATACTATAGATACAGAAATCTTTGGTTTCTAGCACACACACACACACACACACACACACACACACACATATAATATCATATATTATTTGATCCTGATCAAGCAGATTTTCATGCCAGACCTCAGTATTGATTCACTATTTGATGTTGATAATGTTTTTATAGCAGTGTTTTCAATATTGATTTTCAAACAGAGTAGAGCAGCAAGGTTGGCCACAGTACTCGTCTATTAATGTTAATTAAACTTTTTTTTTGTTTGAGGTAGGTCTGCCTTTCTTCCTCCCTTCTTTTATTTATTTATTTTAATCTGTAGTTNTGGATATGCTAGAACTCATTGTATAATTCAATTTGACCTCAAACTCATAGCAACTCTTTCTTCAGCCTTCCAAATGCTGAGGTTACATTCATGAGCCATCACATCTTGATAAACAAAAGATTTAATCACAACTAGATAATGCATGGAAACCTTTACACATATTTGTGTGCTTCTATGTTGATTATTATTTAAAACAATATATAGTAACAATGCTTTAAATGCTTTATGCTATTTTAATTTACTCAGTCATGCTAAATTTGCATAACTATATATATTAAAACATATGACATTGCAATGTAATGCAGAAATGAAAAAATGAGCATAAGAAAGAACAACTTTCATTGAACTATTGTGTATAATAAATGGGTATTGCACTTGTAATACTAACACTAAGTATTTTACAGGGAACCTTTTTATTCAGTTTAAGAAAACCTGCTTAAGGACATATTAGTTTTTGCCAACTTTTAAAAACTAATTCCATGTGTTTTCTTGCTTTAAACATGTATTTAATATTAAACACACTCTCCACTTCAGTTTTCCCCAGCATAGTTACTACATTGTGGTTGTCTAAATCTAAAAATGTAAAGATAAAATTTACTTGCCATAGTTGTTCTTTCAAAATTCATTCAGAAAAAAATGGTAAAGAGTAATGGTTAAGAGGTAACTCCTGGAGCTGGAAAGATGGCTAAATGATTAGGAGAGCTTGTTGTTCTTTTAGAGGACCTAGGTTGTATTTACAGTCCCATAGCTGCTCACAACTCTCTCTAACTTCAGTTTCAAAATGATTCAATACCCTATTCTGGCCTCCTTGGGTATTTCATGTACATGTTGCACAAATATGCATATAAACAAAACACTCACATACATAAAGCCGAGATAAATATGTCTTATAAAGTCACTTCCTCAGTTGTACTTCTGATGTTCTTACTGTCCACCAGGAGAATAGTAGCTGCTGGTAACCCATCAATTTTTTCCTCTCAGTTTTGGCCCTTGTATGCTGGAGTTCATTGTTTTCTTTTTAATCAGAAATATCTCCCTAATGCTTGTTGTATGAGTATTTGTTCCCCAACCTGTGGTGCCATTCCTTAGACTTTGTGTATTTCATCAGGCGGCAACAGAAGCGGATCACTAATGGTATGTTTTGTAGGTTTTTGCCAGGACTCCTGGTCTGGAAGCTTAGCCTCTTGCTCAATCACCATGGAAATAATGGTTCCTCATACTCCATTGCTGTAAGCAGAGTTTCTCTGCCATCACTTCGCTGCTATGATGTTTTGTGACACTAATATATATATATATATATATATATATATATATGTGTGTGTGTGTGTGTGTGTGTGTGTGTGTGTGTGTGAATTATGTTAGCTCATTGTTTTTGACAGAAAACAAAGCTTATAATATTGTTTTTACTTTTCTTTGTACTCCAATTAATTAAAACACACAGAGCAACTATTATATTATCACTTTAATAATCTAGAATCTTCTACAAAAAGCAGGAATTCATAAATCCCATATGAATCAAATATAAAAATACTTCATGTGATAAAGTGCATTGAATCAAATTGACACACAACAGGACCTGTACACAGACATAGGCACATAGGACATGTTGACCTCAACAGTGAGTAACATGCTTAATATCCGATTATAAATAGTTCATGACACTTACCCAGTTTAAGGTTTTCTCAGCATGCTATAGTGAGGGGTACAAAACAAACATCTGTTATATTTATACATTTTATATTCTGGCAGCTTAATTATTCTTCTGGAACAAAGCAAAGTATAAATAAATTTATAAAAACCTGCTTCATATGGGGCTGGACAACTGACTCAGTCACTAAATCAGTTTCCCTGTGAGCATGAGAACCTGAGCTCATATCCCCAGTACCCACTGAACGATAGGTGTAGTGACAAGAACCTGTAAACTGGGGAGAATGAGGCAAGGGGATCTTGGAGACTTGCCCACAAATCACCCTTATAGAACCAATGACCTCGAGGTGCAGTGAGAGAACTGTTTCAAAAAGCTAAGATCGCAAGTGATTGTGGAAGACACCTGATGTAGACCTTTAGCCTCTCTCTGTTAGTTGGTATGTGCCATCATTCACATTGTCACACATCGGAACAGATTACACATGGNGGCTCACAGCCACTGTTAAATCTAGTTACGGGGTGTTTGCCGCCCTCTTCTGAGGACCCGTGCGTGCATGTAGTGTACAGAAACATAGGAATGCTCACATAAACAATAAGTGAATAAAGAAATACATTGTGCCCTTCCCCTGCAACCTCAGTGGCTCCCTGAGACACAGAATCTGCCAGCTGTGATTGGATCAAGAGGTGAGTATCTCTTCTCCAGCCCGAAAGTCCTGTCTCTAGGACCTAGGCCTCCAAGGCATAACCTATGTCCCCCTACCCCCACCCATTGCTGCCTCAGGGACAAGACATCAGGGAAGACACCTGCTGGCAGGCATCCTCACCAACACCCCCATCAGACCCTGCGATCTACAAGACTCACTCCCTGCACCAAACCCACCCATCCCCCTGAGACCTCAGTGGCTCTCTGAGACACAGAATCTGCCAGCTCTGATTGGAACAAGAGCTCTGATTGGACCAAGAATGGCCCTCTGAGACACAAACACAGCCAGCACAGATTAGACCAAGAGCATCTCCCTCAGACACAGACCCCTCTTGCACCAATTAGAGGAAGAGATGGGTAGATGCCAGTGCAAAAATACATACAACAACAAAAAGAGCAATATGGCACCACAAGAACCTAGTGATTCTTCAACAGCAAAACCTGAGCATCACAGTGTAGAAGCAGCAGAAGAAAACACCCTTAAAAATAACTTTATGAAGATGATAGAGGCCTTTAAAGAGGAAATGAAAAATTCTCTTAAAGAAATTGAGGAAAAGACAAACAAAAATTGGAAGAAATCAATAAATCCCTTAAAGAAAGCCAGGAAAACCAAGGGGAAAAAAATAATCAAACAGGTGAAGGAAACAGTTCAAGACCTGAAAATGAAATAGAAGCAATGAAGAAGACACAAACTGAAGGAATGCTGAAAATGGAAAATCTGAGTAAATGAACAGGAAGTACAGATGCAAGCATAACCGATAGAAAACAAGAGATGGAAGAGAGAATCTCTAGTGTGGAGGCTATGATAGAGGAAATAGATTTGTCAATCAAAGAAAACACTAAAGCCAAAAAAAGTCATAACACAAAATGTCGAGGAAATCAGGGACACCATGAAAAGGCCAAATCTAAGAATAATAAATGGGCNAAGAAAGAAATCAGAGAAACATCACCCTTCACAATATACAAATAATATAAAATATCATGGGGTAACTCTATCTAAGCAAGTGAAGGACCTGTATGACAAGAACTTTAAGTCTTTGAAGAAATAAATTAAAGAAGATATCAGAAAATAGAAAGATCTTCCATGTTCATGGAGAGGTAAAATCAACATAATAAAAATGGTAATCTTGCCAAAAGCAATCTACAGATTCAATGCAATTTCCATCAAAATCCCAACACAATTATTCACAGATCTGGAAAGAACAATACTCAATTTCATATGGAGAAACAAAAAACCGAGGATAGCTAAAACAATCTTGTACAATAAAGCAACTTTTGGAGGCATCACCACCGAACTCCAAGCTCTTCTATAGAGCTACAGTAATAAAAAACATGTGAACCAATGGAATCTAATTGAAGATGCTAACATTAACCCTTACACATATGGGCACCTGATTTTCATCAAAGAAGCCAAGACTGTTTAATGGAAAATAGGAAGCATCTTCAACAAATGGTGCTGGCATAACTGGATGTCAATATGTAGAAGATTGCAAATAGATCCATATCTATTGCCATATACAAAACTCAAGTCCAAGTGGATTAAAGACCTCAACATAAATCCAGTTACACTGAACCTGATAGAAGAGAAAGTAGGAAGTAGTCTTTAATACATTGTTATAGGAGCTCATTTCTTAAATATTATACCAGTAGCACAGACATTGAGAGCAACAATTAATAAATGGGACCTCCTGAAACTGAGAGGCTTCTGTAAGGCAAAGGACATTGTAAATAGGACAAAACAAAAGCCTATAGAATGGGAAAAGATCTTCACCAACCCCACATCTGACAGAGGGCTAATCTCCAAAATATAGAAAGAAGTCAAGAAACTAGACATCAAAATACCAAGCAATACAATTAAAAAAATGATCTACAGAGCTAAACAGAGAATTTTTAACAGAAGAATCTCAAATGGTTGAAAGATATTTAGGAATTGCTCAATATTATTAGTCATCAGGGAAATGTAAATCAAAAGGACTTTGAGATATGCTCTTACATCTGCCAGAATGGCTAAGATCAAAAATGCTGATGACAGCTTATATTGGAGAGGATGTGGAGCAAAGGGAACACTCCTTCATTGTACATGGGAGTGCAAACTTGTACAGCCACTTGGGAAATCAGTATGGTGGTTTCTTAGAAATTTGGGAAGCAATCTACCTCAAGACCCAATGATACCACTTTTTAGCATATACCCAAGGAATGCTCAATCATACACACCTGCTCAACTATGTTTATAGTAGCATTATTCATAATAGCCAGAACTTGGAAACAACCTAGATGCCCTCAACCAAAGAATGAATAAAGAAAATGTGGTACATCTACACAATGGAGTACTACTCAGCAGTAAAAAACAATGACTCATGAAATTTGCAGGCAAATTCTTGGAACTAGCAAATATCATCCTGAGTGAGGTAACCCAGACTCAGAAATGCAAACATGGTATGTACTCTCTCATAAGTGTATAGTAGATGTAAAGCAAAGGATAACTAGACTACAATCCATAGCTCCCAAGAAGCTAGGTAAAAAGAATGACTATAAGAAGGACACATGGATCACCCTGGGAAGGGGAAATAGATGAGATCTCCCGAGTAAACTGAGGGTGAGGGGGGCAATAGAAGGTAGGAGATGGGTGATGAGAACATAAGGGAATGGAATCGTTGAGGTGGCAGGGATGGAGTTGGAGAGCAATGAAAGAGATATCTTGATGGAGCAAGACATCATGGGGATAGTGTGAAACCTGGTGCTAGGGAAGTTCCCTATAATCCACAAGGATGACCCCAGCTTAGACTATTAGCAAGAGTGGGGAGGGTGTCTGAGCTGGCCTACCCTGTAATCAGATTGGTGAATACCCTAACTGTTATCATAGAGCCCTCATCGAGTAACTGATGGAAGCAGATGCAGAGATCTACAGCTAAGCACCAGGCCAAGCTCCAGGAGTCCAGTCAAAGAGAGGAAAGAGGAGTTCTATGAGCAAGGGGCATCAAGGTCATGATGGGGAAACTCACAAATACAACTGAACCAAGCTAGTGGGCACTCATGAACTTTAGATGAACAGCTGTGGAGCTTCCATGGGACTGGGCTATGCCCCCTGCATAAGCGAGACAGTTGTGTAGCTTGATCTGTTTAAGGGGCCCCTGGCAGTGGGAATAGGATCTATCCCTAGTGCATGAACTGGCTTTTTGGAGACCATTATCTATGGTGGGACACCTTACACAGCCTTGATGCAGGGTGAGAATGTTGGACCTGCCTCTACTGAATCTACCAGGCTTTGTTGACTCCCCGTGGCANGTCTTACCTTTTCAGGGAAGGGGATGGGCATGGGCTGTGGGGGGAATGCTTGAGGGGAGTTGGAGGGCAGAGAGGGGGATCTGTGGTTGGCATGTAAAATGAATAAAATATTTCTTAATAAAAAGAATTTAAAAATAATAAATAAATAAATAAATAAAAATATATTGTCCAAAATGGCTTTAACTGAAAACAGTTCAGATCACAGACTGACTTTTTGTAAATGAATTAATAATTCATAATTTCACACTTAGAAATGATGATGCTTGTGAACAGCAAAGGCTTACCCTTTAGAAATAAACTTTGTAAACTGGCTAACATCTATGACACAGAGCACCCTCCCTCTTATTTGGAAAATATTTATATGCACTGAAAGAATCTGATTTTTAATCCTATATAATTGAAAAAATAATTGTGTTCATTTTATTGAGTTTCATAAGGAAAGTGTTTTGAAANGTCTTTCATGGAACACAATTTGTTTATAGATGCTGAATGTTTTAACTAACAGGCAGGTTATTTAACTAGCAAATAGATACTATCTTAACAAATGGTGAAAGTTCATGTTATCGTGTGGCTTTTCTGACATGTGTGATGGGAATTATAAATACAAGCAGTACCAATTTATACCCATTGCCTCAGTAGTTACTAAAATACCCTCCCCCTCTGCACCATGAACAGTTCCTGGACTGTGTCTCCCCTATACAATGTGATTGAGCTATACCTGATAACTCTTCTAATGCAGGCCTAAGGTGGAATAGAGAAAGAGAATTTATTCATTCTGATCATCAGGGTCTTTCTGAGAGGTGGTTTTCTCTGTAATTCCTTGAGAAATTAGAAGGATGCCAATGGTGGGAATGACTTACTATTGTCAAGAGTGTGGGTTGTTCCTTCAAAACTCATTCTGTGCTCATTAAAATTAATGCTCTTTGGAGTGATGGAGACTCGGGAAGAAATTCAGTCTTTGGAGGTCCTCACACTCACAAGAGAGGAGTGTTTGTCCCTTTGAATGAGCTAGGTCTTTTAGGACTGTGTTGGTTACCATGGCAGCAGTTTATAAGTCCAGCTCCTCTTCTTGCTGACCCACTGNGCACTCTTGCAGGGGCTCCTGCTTTGGGATGCTATTTCCATGCTGTGTGCTGCGATATAGCAAGAAGGCCTCCAGTGGCCAAAAATACGGTGCCTCCTTGTCCTACTCATGCAGTTTTCAAATTAAATAAATCTATTTTCTTTTTATAGAACCCAGCTCTGCCATTACAAAAAGACTCAGGNATAGGTTAAAGGACATTTAGGCACAAGATGAGAAAGACCATTTTGTTCCCAGAACTGTTAGGTAGCCAACTAAACACACACGTATAACAGCTAAGGCAAAACTTAGCATTTAATGAAGCCAGATAATTCAGTGTGCTTATTCAATCAAGTAGCTAATGCTAACAGTCAATCAGAACCACTAGAAGATACCAGAATTGCAGCAACAAACATCAAAATCTGTTGCTCCACCTCCAGGTCTCTTGGGTCTCTCTCACTAGGCCCTCTCTTCTTGCAGCTAAAACTTGAGCCTCGACCACGCAGACAAGGCGCCACACTACTCTCCTACAAGAAGCCAGGTCATCCTTCCTTGCTCTGCACCACCTCATATGGGAGAAGGGCATGCTTTCAGGTCCTTCAAACACAGAACAGCCAGGCAGTCTTCGTCAGGAGAGGAGGGGATCACTGCCCTACTGAAATCTTCAAGTGCATGATTGTGACAGCTAACGGGAAAGACTCAGCTTTATCTCCATGATCTAATTGCCATCTCTCTTTATCTTTCCACCGACTTTTTCTTTAACAATCCATTTTATATTGATTACATTACTTAAAAAAGTAATTTCTTTCAAAAAAGAGAGAAGAATCATATCTCCATCATAGACTTCCTGCTATGGAAGACTTCCTGTACTGGCAAACCAGAAGGATGCCAAACATGTCACTTCAATGATGAAAACAAAACAAAACAAAACAAAAACAAAACACTTTTCCAAACTTTAAAGGGTTACAGGTGTCTTTAATAAACTTTTATAAATTAAAATGTGCTATATGTTTTTTAACAAAAATCAAATATATAATTCTGAAACTTACTAACATTTCAATTAGTACTTGCTTGTTGTACCCTTGTACATGTTAGTCTGTGTGAGGAAGATGGGGTTGTGAATATAAAACTTCCTATAAAGAGAACCATATATATATACTCACATATAAGTTACTTTTTATAATTGCAACTATGGAAGGAAACACAAATACAAAACATTATTATCCCATATTTTATATTCTGAATTGTTCCACACTTGAAATATATAGAACTCTTTTTTATAATGACTAAACAGTCACTATACAATGACATGCCTAAAATGGATATGCAGAGTCCGTTTTTACAGTTTTGTTTTCACAAGAAAGCTAGGTCATGACACGTGTGTGAAAATCTTCCTTAGAACCTTCTAGCATAATGACTTCAGAACCCAAAGTGCCTACATTTCACATGCATATAATGATTTTCTTTTTCTGGTCAGTGAGATGTCTCAGCAGGTAAGAGCACTTGCTACCAAACCTGAAGATCTAATACATTCTTTCAGCAAATTATTAGGATTTCAAACCAAGATTTAAAATAATCAGTANTTTACACTTTTCTGGGTAGTGCTGATTAGGTTCTGGGTTAAATGAAAAAATGAAAGAAAGGAAAAGGAAAAAGGAAAGAATATGAAAGTGGGGGAAACATATGCTAGGGAGAGAGGAGTCTGAAGAAAGGAAAGTAGGGGCAGTATGGGCCAGTTACATGTACACATGCATGAAATTTTCAAAAGAAGAAAAACAATGGAGAAGAATAGTGTGTGTCACAGACTGGACTGTACACAGAACTAAAAGGCTTAGTGGATGCCACCCTCCATTATCACAGCAATCCCTCAGGAAAACGAACAAACAAAAAACTAGTTTGATGTTTACAGAGCCTACAAGCTGTCTGGACAACCTTAACNCACATTTAACATTACTCCAGATATGTAATAACATACAAAAAGGTAAATTAATAAGTTCTGCCACACTGTGGTCCTGTTCCTTACACTATTTTAGTATGTTATTATTGCAGTGTGTATGCTGTATCTAGCTATGTAAGATAGTCATTAATTATCTGTATATAATTTGCTGTTTTAGAGATACCAAGAAAAGAAATGAATGTGAGTANGTACTTACTTGGCTGGCTCTGATACACTTATGTTTCAACTTCCTTGCTCCTGTTGGATCTTGCAAAGTTGTGTTACTATTTGGTGCGATGGAATTTCTGTAATATGCATTCAGTATAACGATTCTCCTTGGGTCTATTGTTGTCAAACACCTTCTGTTTCTATACCTTACCAGGCAAAGAATATAATTATCCACACAGTGAGTTATGTAATTGCACTTTAAGCCTGTAGATAAGCAAGGGAAAAATATGCAATTTTACTGTCTTTTGTATGCATAATTTAGTTCATGGACACTCTTTGTTAGGACTTGAATTACTTTGCTTTCAGAGCATATAATCNTTTATATTAATATTTAAATGCTATGTGTTTTTGGTTATTTCTTACATGAGTACTTATATTTANACCATTTCTATCCCTCCCACTACCCTCCCTAACTACTTACTTGTACCTCTAATTTCCTCTATAATTCATGACCTATTCTTTAACATATATATATATTTACATATATATACATACATATATATATATATATATATATATGAGAATGTTGTATTTCTTTCTTCAGAAATACACACATTGAATGCTGAGTGAGGTAACCCAGACCCAGAAAGTCAAACATGGTATGTACTCACTCATAGGTAGATACTAGATGTGAAGCAAGGGATAGCCAGACTGCAACCTACAGCTGCAGGGAGGAAACTAAGAGGGACACATGGATCGCCCAGCCAGAGAGAAATGGATGAGATCTACATGGGCTGACTAGGAGTGAGGGGGAGGAAATGGGGGGCAAGGGAGGGAGGATGAGAGTGTAAAGGAGCGGGAAGTTCGAGCTGGAACAGGGACAGAGAGAGAGAGTAAGGAAGGAACAACATGATAAATGGGGAAATCA
>LZPO01076410.1:13332-25556 GCA_001675575.1 Neotoma lepida
AAAAAACGTTGGCTTTAAATAAGTCAGGAGAATTATCATAATTTAGAAGCCCACATACATGTATACCAGCCCATATTCCTTCAAAAACTGTTAATGAGTCTTTTGTAAAAAACAAATGTGACTTCTGATCCTCCTTTCCTTTTTCTTAAATCTTCATGGGGCATATTGNTTAAGTATAACTCATGGGGTGGTATGGAATATTGCTTACTGTCACTACTGGCCATATGACTCTCTAATCTTCAAGGATTAATTACCTCATGGAATTGTCACAGAGATTAAACATGAAGTTCTACAATATGAAGTTCTGGTGCTTTTGTGAGATCATTCCTATCTAACTGCAAAACTAGGCAATTAACATTATTTCTCCATTATTGAGGTCTTTTATCATATATTTCAACAAAGTTTTAAATTTTTATCAATAAAATAGTGAATCTATTNTGCAGAATACTCATATGAATGTCAGAGATTTAAGAGATATATGTACCTGTTCCAAGTTTAAGGTGGATTTATGGAAGTCAACGTTCAGTGCTAAGGAGATGACTCAGTCAATAGAGGACCCTCTGTGTAAAAATGAGGACCTGACTTCAGATCACAGAAGTTGGCAATGCATACCCGTAACCCTACTGCTGGGAGTCTTAGACACAGAGGAATCCCTGAAGCTCATTGGCCAGGCCACCCTAGGCAAAAACTGAGATTCAGCTTCAGTGAGTTATTTCAAAAAACAAAGGTGAAGAGCAATGCACATTTGCAAAACTAACATGTACACCAGAGAGGAAGAGAGAATCCACTCATTACTAATTAAAGTATGAATTGGCACATGTATTTTGAAAAACAACTTGACAGNGGTTGTGGAGTTGAGCATAAACATACTCCACATCCCAGCAATCCTTTTCCTTGTTTATATAATGACTCTAGTCTACCACCTCAAAACTACTTTCACGCAATGCTAAGGCACTATTTGTCTTTACATCATGTTGACATTTGTCCTTATGAGGGTGGAAGTGTTTCCTGATTGGGTTTCTTGTCAACTTGGCTCAACCTACAATTATCTGAGAAGAAGGAATCACAATTGAGAAAATGCTCCTGTAACATTGACCTATAGGCAAGCCTATGGGNAATTTTTCTCAATTAGTGATTGATGTGGGAGGGCCCAGCCCCATTGTGGATGGTGCCACCCTGAGAAGGTGGTTCTAGGGTGTATAAGAAAGCAGGCTGAGCAGGCCATGGAGAACAAGCTAGTAAACAGAGTGCCTCTGTGGCTTCTGCTTCAGCTTCTGTTTCCAGGTTCTTGCCTTGAGTTCCTGCCTTGACTTTCCTCCATGATGGAGTGTGACCTGAGAGTTGTAAGTTAAAATGAACACTTTCCTCCCCAAGTTGCTTTTTGTCATTGTGACTTATTACAGCAATAGAAGGCCCACATTCCCAAAAGGTAGGGTGGGTGGGTTTTGGTCATTTGTTGGGTTATGGATGTTTGTCATTTAGTGGGGATATAGGAATATAGAATAAAAAGACAACTATTCATCTCAAATATTTTACAATGGTATGGATTTTTGTATATTGATACAAATTTAAGGTTATTTTTGTTATACTGTATGTATGTTTCTACTCTTGTTTAAGGTATTGTAACTATGCATCTCGTTTTTAAAATGTAATGTATAATTAAGAAATACAGATTAATAGTTAGTCATTTATAATAATCAAACTTTTAATCATGTTAGGTATGTTTTCAAGGTTAAATGGATATATTTTAGACAGCTGATCTTCAAATGCTCTAGAGACCTACAGAATATGGCAATTAAGATGTTCAATAACCTAAGGCTTTTCATGACAGTGGGACACATCTGCTTCTGGCAGCACCATTCTGCTTCATAAAAGCATGATGGGCATTGAAGAATCTCCATTTGGAGTTCACTTTTATTATGGAAAAGCTAGCCATTTGGGCAAGAAACTGCCCTTGCCTCCNCTGCTGACAGTACTNTACAAACTGAACAAATACAGCACAAAGGAAAAAGATTGCTGAACTTTGCCAAGACAAGACAAGACAGTCTTTCAAAATTCCTGCTTCACAGAAAAGTCTGTCAGATATTTTAGGCCTGTAGGCCAAAGATGGATGCCCCAANNTTGCAGAGGAATCCTGAGTAACTGTGCAGGCAGCCAGCTGCTTCTGTCATTTCTAAAGTTTTGAAAGTTATTTGCTCTGCACTTCCTGTTTACTCAGGTAATATTATATCTTTCTCGAGTCTCTGATGGAGTTGAAGATTACATTTATAGTTTTCCTTGTTATCAAATTCATAAAAGAAACTTACATAAGAGATGTAAAGTTTATAAGGTTGAGAAACATAAAAACTTTATTTACCTAAAAAAATGTTTTGAGGTCAAAAAAGATAACTTGGGGTTGGTAATATAAGTTAGGATAGAACATAAATTAGGTACACAACTTTGTACTCACCATGATAGGATAGATAGTGGAGTATTTTCTCTGAATTTACCAAATGCAAATGGACTGGATATTGTAAATGTATTCTTACTTGATAATTGTTCTTATATATAGTCTTACTATGTTAAAGCTATAACTGTTCTTTTCATTCTGACAAAAAAAGAGGAAATGGTACAGAATATTCATTTAACTATGTAAAGATGTGTTGTATTTGTTAACTATGTAAAGATGTGTTGCATTTGTTTATGTTGTAGAATATTCATTAAATATGTAAAGATGTGTTGCATTTGTTTATGTTGTAGAATATTCACTTAACTATGTAAAGATGCATTGATTTGTTTAATTATGTAAAGATGTGTTGCTGTTTTACCCTGCCTGTCTAAGATGCCTGATTGGTATAATAAAAAGCTGAATGGGCAATAGAGAGGGATGAGGTATAGGTGGAACTTCCAGGCAGAGAGAATAAATAGAAGGAGAAATTTAGGCTCAAAAAAGGAGAAAGAAAAAGTGACAACGTGGAGATGATAGGGGCCAGACAAGCAGACATAGAGGAAACAGGAAAGTAGGACATACAGAATAAAAGAAAGGTAAAAAAGCCCCAAGGCAAAACATAGATAAATAGGAAACAGGTTAAATTAAGTTAAAAGAGCTAATGGGACAAGCCTAAGTTAAGGCCAAACATTCATAATTAATAATAAGTCTCTGTGTCTTTATTTGGGAGCTGGTTGGTGGCCCAAAGAAAATGCCAACTACACATGTCACTTAAAAAGAACTAGCAATGTCTGTCATAAATTATAAAATTCTAGCTTTCAAATAAAATTAGGGATGTAGAAAATTTGTATCTACTTCATAGCTCCTCAAGACTAATGAAATTCAAGGTAATATTTTGTGTAATGTGATTTCTTGGTATTGTTAATGAAACATACTAATACTTGAAAATATATATTGCTTAGTGAACTAATATTTTCAAAATAATCAATGCATGAAAATAATGCTTGGGAATATGCTCTATTCAAAAATGTAATGGGTTTTAATGTATCAACACAAAAAATTCATTGAAATATTTGAGTTGTTGGGTTGAGGATATAGCTCAGAGTGTTTGCCTAGTGTATAAGAAGCCCTGGGTTCATCCCAAGCACCAAGTAAAATCAGGTATGGTAACAACAATATTAGGGTGCCAGCCCTTGGTAAGTGGAGGCAAGAAGACCATCAATTCAAGGTCTTCCTCAGCTGCATAGCAAGTNCAAGGCCAACCTGCAATGAGACCTTGTCTCAAAAAAAGTTTGAGTTCTTGTTTTAACTTTTAAAATATTTATTTAGTATTCATATATTCAGATAATGTATTTGGAGCTAATACTTTGTTTGGATTCAATCCAGTCTCCAATTCCCTCACTCCTTCTCCTTTGATTCCTCTCCTATCTCTTTACCACTTTTCTCCCAATATTATGTCTGTCCTCTATGTTTTTGAGCCTCTTTGTCCTTCTCTCCCTCCCTCCCTCCCTCATTCTCTCTCATACCCACTGAGTCCATTCAGTGCTGCCTGTGTGTGCATGGGTGGATGACCATCTACTGAACACTGGTAACATCTCAGGGCCGGAAACCCTGAAGAAACTGACTCAAACTCCTCCAACAGCCATCAATTCAATTGCCATTAATCCTCAGATAAGAGTGAGAATTCATGAGTCCCTTTCTCATCCATGCTAGTTTTTAGCTGATTGATCTTGTGCAAATCTCATGCATGTAAATATAGCCTCTGTGAGTTCATGTGTACAACTGCTCTGTCATGTCTGGAGAATACTCATTTACTACATATATCTACTTTCTCTGGTTCTTATAATCTTTTTGCCTGATCCTTTGGGTAAAAGGATGTGATATAGATTGTGGAACTGAGAACTTCACAGTTGCTTTTTCTCTGCTTGTTGACTATCTATGTGCCTCTGTATTTATCACCATCTACTGCAGAAAGAAGTTTCTCTGNGGAGAGAGATGAGAGATACATGAATCTGTGTGAATAAAGATAAGAACTTAGAAATCAATTTATCAATATGCCCATTTGGCAAAATAGTAGTAGTAGTAGGCTTTCCCCTAGGGCTTCCAGATTGGTACCAGCTTAATTCCTCCATGTCTTATGATGCACATAAGTGATGTCTTCAGCAATAGAGTTTTACCATCAAGTTCTGAAGGATAAACAAGAGCAATAACATAGACCATGGTTTATAGGACTTCATTACCAACAACACTTGGCACAGGGATTTTCATCTGATAGCTTGTGGTGTCTGTGGAAGGTATTATCCCTTCATTATAGGGTAACTCCATTTAAACCCCTTTTATNTATGTATATATTTTAGAAGGCTTCTACATTACTAGGTTTCATGTGGTATTTTAAACACTCTTTAGTGTTGCCTTCTATCCTGCTTTCCTATGCCCCACCCTATTTAACCCTTTTAGAACAGAACTTTTAGAAACTGACTTTTATNTGGTTTTAATACATAATATCACAGGAAATCCAGCTTTCTAAAAAAATACTAAGATATTTCCCCCTTTCCAACTGTTTATTTATGTGAAGTTATATTTTCTTCATATCCCTCAGGCAAAATAACAAATACAACAAACNAAAGATGAGATTGGTGAGAATTCAGCTGCCTTCTATTAAGACAGACATGCAAAAGATTCATTAAAACATAAAACAATGCCTCTTCTCGTTATTTTTGTTTTGAAAAAAATACTTTTGCCTACCTAGTATTTATGTTAAAATATAAAAGATGTATTATTGTTTTTAAATAAATTAAGAAATACTTCAAAGTAATTCACCTAATTTTTCATATGATAGATAGCAATAGGTATACTTTACAAAACAAAAGCCCTTAGCAATTATTTTAAGAACATCACAGGAAAACTACTTTGAGATTCCACCGTACACCTGTTAGAATGGCAAAGACTAATAATGCAAGTGACAGCTCATGCTGGTGAGGATGTGGAGCTAAGGGAACACTCCTCCATTGCTGGTGGGAGTGCAAACTTGTACAGCCACTATGGAAATCAATATGGCAATTCCTNAGAAAATTNAGANTCTATCTACCTCAAGANCCAGCTGTACCACTCTTGAGCATCCATCCTACCACAAGGACACTTGTTCAACTATGGTCATTGTGGCTTTATTCATAATGTCCTAGATGTCCCTCAACAGAATAATGGATAAACAAAATGTGATACAGCTACACAATGGAGTATTACCCAGCTGTTTAAAAAAATGACATCATGAAATTTGCAGGCAAATGGGTAGAACTAGAAAAAAAAATCATCCTGAGTCAAATAATCCAGACCCAGAAAGATAAACATGATATGTACTCACTTATAAATGGATATATTAGTAAAAGATAATCAAGCTACAATCCCCAGAAACAGAGGTTTGGTAAAGAGGAGNTATCTAGAAGGAAAGCATGGATCTCCCTGGGAAGGGGAAATAGAGGAGATTTTTGTGGGTGGGTCATGTGACTTATCCATGCTCTAGTAAATAGCTTCACATCCATGCCCATGGCTGGTTGTGGCCCTGGTTGGACTCAATGGGTTACAAAATAAAAACAAAAACTAAGCAAANCATGGTATAGTAAGCGAAGAACATACTGGTAGGAGGAGAGAATGGGAANAGAATTAGTGAGGATGGAGTGGTGAATATGACCATAATATATTATATACAGTATAAAATTGTCAAAGAGTGAAATTTCTAAAGAAGGTTCCTAAGATTAAAAGTTAAGATAGCTATGGCCATGTTATCAGAAATNTCATCAGTCTTCTCACGGCCACACTGGCTGTAGAGCACACCCCCCAAACCACCAGCAGCAGAATAGACAAATTCTGGGATACAAAAAAACTTTCTGAGACACTCATTTTATGGATTATAGACCAAGGTTGAAAACGGCCACAGGACAGATTTAGGGGAATGATAATTTGAAAAGCAAATTGCACAAGAATATTGTATGATACTACTTATATAAAAATCTAAAGTATGTGAAACAATACATTGATTAGAGGCATACTCAAGGNATAAAGAAAGGTAAGGCATGAAAAATAAGAAGTCAGGATAGTGATCANCTGGAAGATAGGGTTACCTGGGAACAGACAGACCAGAAATCCTCTAATGACTTAGTAATAATTTCCATAAACAAAAAAGGGTGGCAGATCAGTGTCTGGGTGTTCATTTGATGATGATTACAATATTTTTATATCTTTAAAAAACTTGTTTGCCTTCATATATTGTTGGGAGGCCTTGCTGGCTGGTCAGATGTTGCAGTCTATCATTGCCTGGCAGCTTTTTCCAAAGCTTGGCAAAATGGAACCTTTCCCCCAACCCCCCACAGCAAAATTTCCTGCTCTCTACCTGCCCTTACCTGGAGAATATCCCTNGGCCCAGAAGAGTGACCTTATCTGAAAATTGNCCTTAAGCCAGATGCTTGGTTTATCTTTAGCATGACCTTTGGCAAAGATCACCACTAGAAGCCTCCCCTGCTGCACACATGGTAACTAAGACTTATACTAGGAGCTCTGCTATAGGCCNTGCTGCCANATATGAAGTCCTGTGGTAGAACCATACCACTTAATGCAAATTAGGGTTTGTCCCCAGGCTCCCCAATCCTATATATTTCCTATACTCTGGAATAAAGTTGAGCTGCTTCAACAAAGTCTGTCTCCCAGAGGGTTGTCTCTGTCATATTCACAGGCCATACAATGATCTCTGTCATTGCTTCTGCCCCTTTGTCCTCATAGACTGATGGCCAACTGACTGTGAAGACAAAGGGAGAACCCCCACAATATCTGGATGTTCCACACACAGATTCAACTAGTAACAGATGGGAAATATTGAGGGAATNTGTTGACATTGAATATGTAGTTTATATCTATAACTGAACAAGTACCAACTTTTTCTTGTCATTTCCCTAAGTAATACCCCATAAAAAAACTATTTAGATGCTTTTTCACTGTTTGGGTATTACAAGCAATCCATATATTATTTAAAGTGCCTGGGAGGATACATGTGGGTAATGCGACTTGAGCATCTCAGAATCTTGCATCTCAGAATCCTCAGCAGGGGAGGCTTCTAGTGGTGATCTTTGCCAAGGGTCATGCTAAAGATAAATCAGGCATCTGGTTTAGGGACAATTCCTAATCTAGGAATTAGGAATTCCTAGAACCAATCATCTATGAATATCATGTAAGGGCCATGTCTGAAAATATATGTTGTAAACATCCAATATTTGACCAAGTGTTTAAAGTATAAAATGAGGTAGCAGAGNCCTAGAAAATGGGTGTGTTAGTTCTCTGTGAGGCCCAGCAAGTTCACTATGTAACCCAAAGGCAGGAAAAACTCTAGCCTTCTGTCAGGACCCATTTCTTGGTTCCCTGGAAGCAAACATTCTAGCTTCTTGTTTTACAGTACAGCGAAATGGGTCATCCATCTCAACGTAGGAAGAGGGGAATAAGCACACCTTTGCACACTTGTGATGTCAGCCTCTTCATGCTTTCGAGAAAGTAATTCAAACAATCATGAACCCTCTTGTCCCAGTTCAACAAAGAAGAGAGCTCTATGGGTGTCTCAGAAGGAGGCAGCCTGAGGACTGCCCTACAGGCCTGGTACTGTGTGGGGCTGCACTGAGTCCACTACAGTCGAAAGTATTTGGCTCAGCTGGAACAAATAAGAGGGTTGCTTAATGCTCTCAGTGCCAGAGATACTATGCAAGTTGCTAGAAGAGAAGAGAAAGTGTATCAACAGTCATGCCCAGCTATAAGTAATGCATGCTCCAATAACAACTTACCAGGCAAGATCTGCCCACCAGTATAACAGTGGTGTGATACTTCCAGGGGTAATCAACTACTTCCTTATAGATTTGAGTCCTGATCTATAGGAAGTAAAACAGAATTGGTACTATAAACCTGATCAAAAGCCTATGGCTAGGAAATTTATGTCTATACCCATACACTAGTTCAGC
Source organism: Neotoma lepida (assembly GCA_001675575.1). Taxonomy (NCBI): domain Eukaryota; kingdom Metazoa; phylum Chordata; class Mammalia; order Rodentia; family Cricetidae; genus Neotoma; species Neotoma lepida. Next base: position 21,754 of record LZPO01076410.1, read on the forward strand.
TCTCAGCTTTGGTCAGAGAAGACTCTTTCAGCAATGGACCATAGTTGAAACTTATCAAAGTAGTGAGTATATGACCTTTGAATGCTCAGCCCTAAATGAGATGTTTATATCACCCCCTCTGAAGCCAAAGGAACATCACAGAAAAGGAGAAGGAAAGAATTTAAGAGCCAAAAGATGGAGAGAAATGCTATGAAACCCTGTCATCTGGCCATGACATGGCTGTTGCAAATATGCCCACATGACAGCTTTAACCACCTGCACACATACAAGCATGTGTGTATGCATGTACACACACAGACACACACACAAGCATGCATGAATACAAGTTGGACAAAAGACATAAAAATAGCAGGGACCTAGTCAAGAAGAAACAGAGTTTCCAGGAGTGAGAGGGAGATAAGAAAGTATAGTAGAGGAGTGAGTATGAACTTAATGTANTATNTATACATCTGAAATTGTCAAAAAATATTTTAAAAAGATGGTTGCTTGGTGTGATCTATTTGAATTGAAACCACATGCTTCCTGAACCAAAAATCCTTTCCAGAAACTTATCTAATAGTCTTTAACCTCACATTTTACAAGGCCCAGNGGCACTAAAGTCACCTACACCCATCTCCCTCATGTCCGTCAAGGCATGGGAAAGACAAGGACATGCACAGAAAAGATAGAATGATAGGCTGCTATCACCATTGGTCTCCAAAGTGGCATCTCAGTCTACTGGGGGCTGAGAAACTGAACTGCCTCTTGGCCCTCATCAGAGTCCTAAGGGCTCCCCAGATGAGGAGCCTTCTGATTGCCTTCAACTCCTTTGTCATTTGCCTTTGTTAGCTGCTGTGCCTGGCTCAAAGGGAGCTTCTTTTGAGCTGTGTAGAGAAAATGAAAAGGAACAAAAAAAGGAAAACAGAAGTCAGTCAGTGTTGCTTAGCAGCATGATTCAAAACAAGCCAATGCAATTAGAATAAATTATCATGGGAGGAAGCAAAGATCACTCCCTCAAGACCAGCCAGACAAATTACTGATTTGAAATGGCTACAGGCAGATGGGGTTGAAAATAGGGACAGAATAAGATGAAAAGCAATACTGGATTCTGGAGATGCATTAAAAACAAAAACAGCCCTGACCACTAAGGGTTCCTCTATGCCAGAACTGGTATCCATGATTGATAATGATGATGTGGCTCAGAGCAATCCAAACACTGGCAGGGCCATCAAGCACTAATGAGTGGTTATTACCATTATTCTAAGGACATATTATCTCATATATTATGAACAATGGCATAATGAGTTAAATGATCTGATACCACCATTGTATAGAAGTCCAAACCATGGCACAGAGAAGTTATTTGCCCATGGACACAGAGTAAGTGACAGAGTTAATTAAGACTTGTGCCCAGGCTCTCATNGTATAACTCCAGCAAAAGATGCATAGTTGATGAGAGGCAGGAGCATGGCTTTCCCATGCAGCATTCGTGGAGGATGCACTGATACAAAGGCAGATGCTGGCCATGTGCAAGGCCAGGAGTCACTGAGCAGTAAGATGCTTGAGAAATGCCCTTGATCTCACAGCTCAACAAGAACACATTCAAGTGGTTACAAAGAAGAACACAGGACAAGCGCATTGAGCCCAACCTTACTGGACTGCTTTGATCCTTGGCTGCAATTGCTATTAGCTGGGAAGGGCCTCAGCCCCATCCTAGCCTTTTGACCACAGCCACCCATTCATCCACCTCCCCACTAGCTACCTCAACCAGTGTCCTACCTCATGTATCCTATATGCTTTTAAAATTTCCATACATATCCCTGACCTTTGATTATAAAGATCCATTTGGGCTCTATTCCTTAGTTGTGATCTCATGTAAGCCTCTTTCTGCTCCTGAATCCACCTCCCCACATACATACACCTTTACCTAGTCCATTTATTTTAGTGGGATAACTGGATGGGACACACCTTGTCCTCCTTTGCCTCTCATTCTTCCTTTGGGTGGCTGGAAATATCTAGACCCACTAAGGAACAAGTAAAAAAAGAGGGCCATATCAGAGATTCTCCACAGATACCCACATAGTTCCATGGATGGCAGTGATAGGCTTAATTTGATTTTGACATTATAAATCTTTTAACAAACTATAATGTAAGCTTAAACATTGCCTTCCTGGCTAGTTTTCTTGCTGGTAAAATTGATGTCCGAGGAGTTATGAGAGCATTACGTAAGAATTCCAGGCCAGAATGAGCAATTCACTGGAGAGCCTTATGTCTTTATCCCCAACCCCCTCCACTTTCACCTGAGAGTCTGAAGGGAGCAAGGACATGACTCAGCCACACAGGCTTCTTTCGTCTGTTTGCCCCAGTTTTGTGCTCACATTTTTGCTTCCTCTGCAGTGAAGACTCTTGAAACCTCAGATGATATTTCTCTTTAGTTCACCTTCAGAAACTGAGAAGTGTGGCCATCCACTTTGCTCTTCAGTTTGTACAGATGTGCATAGGAAGCGAGTAAATGTCCATGTTTTCACTGTGACTTTCACAGAAAGGAGGGAAGACTCCATTTGTGGGTCAAGGTTCCACAAGAGAAAACAAACCTGCTATTGTGAATGATATTTCACAATGTCCACCCACAAACTAGTGGCCAAAGCAAGGCCATGCTACTCAACTCCAGAAACTCATTAGCATTCATGAAAAAATTTAAATAAATCCTTGTTTTGTTCACTTAAATTAATTCAGCAATGATAATAATCAAGTGGAATTCTCAAAGCAGATATTGGCAGGCAACTAGGAAAATAACCATTCTNTCTAGAAATTTAGGTCATAAGAAAGTATAGACAGTTACAGACCATGGAGTGCTTTGTGATTATGGCCCCCAAATATGATTCTAATTTGAATCCAGAATACTTATACAGTGCAATCCAAACTTGGAAAGCCCCTCCTTGATAAGGAGATGATCCCATGTTTGTTCCTTGTCATTGGAGTACACAAGTACCAATGATAAATCAGTACCTATAATAAGCCCCAAACTAAAGTACATGATCTCATTTCATCTTCATAACACTACCAAATAGGCATTATTCCTGGAAAAATCTCCAAAGAATATTCTGTTCTATAACTTCCAACTATACTGTAAAGTGCTACCATTTAGAAAGACATTCCATCCAAACTCCATCTCATGGCCTCCCAGACCTTCTTATGTGCACTGTTGAAAACAAACAAACAAACAAACAAACAACAACAAAAAGAAAAAACTCCTTCCCTACCTCTGGATTTTTTCAGAAAAGAGGCAGATTTAATTCCTCTTTTGCTGTCTTGCCATAGCTGAACATTGTTCATTCTCCAAGAGCTCAGGCCATTTGGGATTCCAAAGTGCCTCAGTAGTATGTGCCATCTTCCCTTAGAGGCTGGAGTTCACATTCCTTCAAGGACCCACATGCATGTATGCTTTTCCCACCTTCTGCAAGGCATCCTCCTGGGTGGATAGTCTTTACTTCATAGGCCACAATTTTTCAAGGCTTTTCTTCTCTGTCTGCAAAATTACTTCATCCTCAATACAGAAGATGTGGGCATTGCAGAAATGTCTAAGTGGGAAATCTGAATCCATTATGATGTTTCCCATATCAGAGATAAACACAATTGCTGTCTGGTTTTTGCCCTGCTGTTCATCACTGTGTTCCTTATGTTAGCTATGTACAGTGTGAGGATTGGGTGTAAGGTAGTGTGAGCAATTTCACTGTTTCCAAGGGATTCACTTCCCTAGGGAGGTAACCTGGCAGGCCAAAAGCCCTATATTAGTCAGGGTTCTTAGAGCCACTGAACTTATG